>OENM01000347.1:42015-87725 GCA_900239745.1 Rotaria magnacalcarata | reverse complement strand
TATATATATATATATATATATATGGCATAATCCGATACAAAAATAATATTTCTGGCGTTACAGGTATGTATTTCATTCTATTATCGAACATTTTCAAGTATTCTATTACCTTAGATTGAATGATGGTAACATCGATAGATGTTATTTACAATAATTTAGCATCTAGACAGCAATGAGAATGGATGCTTATCCTACTTTACAAGTTTTGATTACGAATTTGTTGAATTCTCATAGATCTTATGTTTCATTTTTACTTCATATTTGGTAATCTATTGAAGTTCTGTATTCTTTAAATCCAATAAATTCAAGATTAATTCTTTCTTGAATTTTGAAATATACTTTTCATTGATGTTGTGGAAATTTTAGGAAATAGGAGTATTGCATCGATGAAATACTGACTGAAACAATCGAAAAACTTTGTTAACATCTACAAAGTTCGTGTATTTTTCAAATAGAATGAGTTTTACTAACAACTAAGTTCAGTATCATTTATTCAAATTCCTTAAGTAACCAAACTAGTTTCAATAGGCGAGCTTGGCAAGATTTTGAACTTATTATTATAAAGGCAGTTCTGATTCTATGACTTATTCGACGGCTGACAACTTTAAATTTGAAGAATAATATGTCCCACTTTCGAGCATGAAAAACGTTTGTAGAATTTTTTTCCAAAGCATTCTAAGACTAAACAAAATTTTCCTTGAGACACAGTAAATAGCTTCGAGTTCTACATAAATCTATGACTACTGACAGAAACTCGAGTTATGCATAGCGAACGATTGAATGAGGCGATACTTATGCATATTTCTTATCGTAGAAAAATCTACTCTACTTCCATTTCATTTTGATATCCTAGAAATCCATCTTAATACTATTGTTTAACTAACTCTCTTAGTTATGTTTTTCTTTGATTTCATAGTTTGTATTATTAAATAGTTCGCGTTATGTAACTAAGCATGATATAGGTGTGTTATAACTAATTATGAGATTATTCTCGCTCTGATATCTACTATTTTAGATTTTTAATATTTATAGCTTATTGCGATGTTAGATGCTGTTATTCTATATAGAATAAAGTCATCAGATGCAAAGTTTGATTCTTTCTCGTTTTACTTATTTTGAATCTTACTAATATGTTTTCGTAAAAATATGTTTTTTGAAAAATCAGATTCGATCTTATTTTTGGGAATCCTGTTAGAATTAAATATAATCGAGAGAAAGCAAAGTGTTACAGTACTCGAATTGATTGAGTTTGATGAAAAAAGCTTCTACCTATTTCGGACACTGATGTGTCAAGAATGATCAAACTGTTTCACAATAAAATGAGTGTTAACTTTTCAAAGCTGAAACTTTAACTAGATTTTTGTTCAATTAGTTGCAAGAATCTAATGCATTTGATTCGTTATTAAATAGAAGAATTTAATTGCATCATGAGTTCGAATTATAGGTTTTTTTAATATGTATATCTCTAGTCATTTATATAATTAGTACTACAGATAATAATTACATGTACTCACCCTTAGGTTTTATAGTTGATTATTTAGATTTTGGTCAAATATTACATTAAGCTTGACAGAAGATCATAAGATGTATCAATGAGGAAATTTATTGTTGTTGAAAACTATGGTAGCAGAGATGTGATGTTATGATATTAGAATATTTCCCATATTAAAACTCCTTGTTGTGGGATCACTTCAGTAGTTGCCTTCTTGAAATTTTTATTTCAATAGTACTCTGTTCTTTACAGAAGATATAGAGAGGATCGAAGTTCTTGTTGACATTCTATTAGCCGAAAGAATATTTTTATATTCAGTTGTTTTTAGCTTTGACCTAAAAGTGCGAGTTATGTGAAAATTTGGAGTTGTACAGAAGTCTCTAGAAAATAGTAATATTTAAATTTTAAATTGAGTTTTTACAGAAGCAACATGAAGAATTTCTATGGAAACAAATCATTGCAATACAAACGCAAGTTAGAAGCTAATTTCCTTATAATCACCTAACTTAAACATATCTTTTTTATTATTCACAAGAAGGATTATCAATTAGAGAAAAGTTCAAAGAACTACACTTTTTGATCTATAATCACTAAGTAAAATCTATCAGTTTAGTTCTAATGTCGTCTTTTATTTTAAACGTCATTATGCCAAGCAATTAGGAAAAAACAATACCTAGATAAAACTCAACAGTAGCCCTATTCTAAAATTCTAGAATTCTGCAATTTTAGAATTGTGGACTAAATATATATGAATTGATTTGATATTAGTATACATAGTATTGCAGAATTTTCAGAATTCTAGAATATATATATATATTGATTCCATCTATATTAATATCCCATCAATTCATAGATATTTAGCCCACAATTCTAAAATTGCAGAATTCTAGAATTTTAGAATAGGGCCACATCCCATAACACTTCATCCACTTTTCATGGTATATTTCTATTAGTAACACGAAGCTGTTTTCAATTCGTTGCATTGCAATTCATATACACCTACTCATCTTTGAAACCAAAGAAAGTTGAAAAGTACACCTTGTTTCATAACTCGATATTTTCTTTTATAGCAATATATCAATATCATATCAACTGATATCGTCGAAAAATAGTTCTGAAATATTCAACTAAATAGTTACTATAATTCTATATTCTATATTCTATATTAATTATATAAGTTTCAACTATGGAGGTCATTCGTTTTTTTCTATTTACACGTACTTTATTATTTCCATGGCATTTCTTTTTGTCTCAAATTTCTTAGCATTGTTTTCTTGAATGAAATGTGAGTCATTTGATGACGTATGCCAAGCCAAAAAACAAAATCATATATGAAAAAATACAGATAGTATAAAGGTTCATGTCGGCATGCATCAAAAGATAGAAAAATTTCATTTAGCTTAAATTAGTAGATAGGAGACAAACGTTTGTTTTCCAACTAAGATAAGTTTTTACACTAGACGTATTCGTTAGATATCAGATGTTCTCATATTAGAATGCTCGTAATGAATCAATTAGTTTCTTCATTGAATATAACTTGAATTCTGATATTAAAACAAACTTCTTTCGAAGATTTCGAGTTAAGAATTTTAAAAGATCGTGATAGAAATTATTGTTTGTCTTCTTTAAAACTCTATAATTTACTTGTCAAATTCTAATAATAGTGTTGCTTTCCTAGAAATCATTTTTAATTAAAAATCGAGAAAAATATAATTGCCACAATAGATGGTTGTACTAAACAACAAATAATACGTTGATATGATTGAAGACAAAGATTTGTCTATTCTAGTGAAAGGCTAAATATTTTTCATGTCAGAAGAAGTTGACACTAATTAAATAATTGAAGTGTAAAATGTTCGCCATACATTAGCTTTTACGAAGATCTACTAATATGAGCCAGTGACAAACAAGAGTTTAGCAATTTGGGTCCCATACTGAAATGTAATCATTGATTTTAATTTGATGCTTCAATGTTATTATTATCAAGAAACATCGTATTCATTTGGTATACTATATTATGAGAAAAAGGAAATCATTTATATCGAAATTTTTAGTAGCACTTCTATCATTATTGAATTTTCTCTATAGATAGGAATTCTTTTTTTTTGGAAGAAAACGATCATTTTAGAATTTTCCGCTTGACCATATTCTTTAATTTAATTAAAACATTAATTTTACATCAGTCTCTATGTTATTTACAAGCGTCACAATGTTTTCATTTTTGTTTTTTATTAGTTCTCATTTTAGTTCATGCAAATTCAAGTCAATATTTGCTTTAACAGAATATAAACGAATAAATTTGACAAGTATTAATTGAGTACACAAAAGACTCTAAAAATATTCACCCATCACATCCGACGAATCACTAAACCAAATGGAGTAGTTTATCACAATAATCAAATATGCTTATTCTACTATGAGAGCAGAATCACTCAAAAACTAAAAGGTGTGCGATGCATAATTCTTGACGTCACTGTTTAGTCTCATTACTTGAAGCATTCCAATGCACGAGTAATTTCAATGTAGTCTATGTTGAACCGTCTACTACTAAATAATGAGTGATGCATCAGGTCTGTTATTGTAAATAGCATATGGCACGCTTCCCAACGTACGTGTAAGAAGCAGATAATTAAAAATTTTTCGCTCTAATAACTGAAACACATTTTGTTAAAAAGAATTTAGAAAGTTTATCATGAACACTAAACCTTCGAAGTGATATGATATATATTTCATTACCATAGAAGTACGATACAACATTTTTCTAAAAGTAAAAGCTTTGTTTTAATGTTCTGATAGATTCTCATTAATGTAGAACATTAGTTTCTATTGTTTAGCATAATCTATTTGTTTTTCGCTCAAATAGAAAACAACGTCATGAACCATTTCCGATATTAGATAGACTAATAGTAGTCTGGAGTATTGTGTTTTAATCAAGATCTAAAATAAAGCAACCAATAGAATGCAACTCAATTATTTCTGCAGGCGTAGCTAGAGTCATATTACTTGTACTAAATAATTCTTGAGTACAGCTCATAATTTAGACAACGAGAACTATCAGTTAATAGGAGAAAAAAGTTAATCAAACTAATTTCCATCTGTCTAAATAGAAGGTATTTACAATGAAATACTTTTTCTTGGGTCTATTTTTCACTAGGAATAAAATGACATTTACAACAGTTCGAGTATTCTTATTTGTAGACCAAAACTGTAAATCTATTTTAAAAACTTTTCCTTTGCACTAGTCTTGATAAATTTAATAATTCACACCGTATCGTTTAACGGCGTGTATTCGACACACGACAGATGTTTCATGATTAATTGTTATGAAAAAGTTTCTCGTTTCTTTAAAAAACGTTTCCTATTCAGTTTTCTTTTTATTTGAAAAACAAACGAATCATAATAATCAATTCAGGCAAATTAAGATTGATCGTTTCACAATCTAATATGAAGTATCAAAAATGGAGTTATAAAATTATTTTCTCTATCGAAGTGTTATCCACATAATATTTATGTCATTAGTAAGAGCACGTTACGTCTTGGTGCTATCAATTGCCTATTCAATCGGATTATATTTGATGTACCTTGTAATTTTGTTTGCCATAAATCTATTGAGGTTCGAAAATTCATAGCCGAAAGGTTTCTGGTTGTTTTTACCTGGAAAAAAATGACGATGAAAGGTAAGAATAATAGAATTCTCCGAGAAGTTCCGGTTATTTCATGAGTAATATACGTTTTCCTAATAATTGAAAGTATCGAATGATTGCTATATCGATAACTAGACATCAACATAGATTTTTCCACCTTTAGAAAGAAAAGGTCGTCAAGAAAAATGTAGACCTCAACTGCTGTTGGATAGTTTATGTTATGTTTTTGAAGGGTCCACAAAATAAAGTTGTTTTATTTAGCGTTTCATTGACATAGGATCTTGAAATTCTGCAAATAATCATGCATATAGAATAAGAAAAAAGGGAAGTTTTTTTTATGCCATACTAATTTAAAACTCTACGCATAGGCCACGATTTTCAAAAGATGCGTGTATTACAATTATTTGAGAATGTGAATAATCTGCAATGGAAATTTTACTTTCTGACGATTGGAAGATTTTTCAAAAGGCATTAGCATTAAGTAAATCCCGTATTTTGCGCTATTTTTGGAAAGTAATGTAGGTTTTTAATGTTTTTTTCAGAGTAATTCATTCATTATTTAAGGAATTATTAATCTGTCATAATACGACTTTGGTGCCAACTAAATATAATGTAAAAATGATCATTGTGTCAGAGGCAAGAATTTTATTAGATTAACATCGGTATTTCTGTGTCATAGAAAAAAAAGACATTTCATATTTAACTACAGGGTCATTTTTTAATTCGTCAAATATTAACACGTGAGATTTCTGAGTTGTCACAATAGAAACCAGTTCTTTTCAAAACTTGCTTTCATTCAAAAAAAGATCTTTTATGCTTATATCAGAAGATTGGATGAGTAATCTCGTTGATTTATGTAGGGCAACATAAAGGGTTTTCGAACAAGTTTACTTGTGAGACAATCATGTTTGAAATAATGATATAATTAGTCTTTATTGCGAAATGCCTCGAAATTTTTAACTAAGCACCTACCATTTTCAATGAATGCGTTCTTGCATTTGTCAGTCAATTTTAATAAGACTTCATAATATAATAATTAGTACATTTTGAAATTATGGAATACTTAATTTGTATGTAGATTTTGAATAGGGTGTAGTGCTTTATCAACGAGCAAAAATTTTATTCTTCTCAATCAATCGCATTCTCTAATGATTTACATCATAATACAATCTTCTGCTTGTTATTTTCATAGAAAAATCATGTAAATTTCACTATGATAGAATGTATATAATGTAAAATATTTATCTTTGTTTAATATATTTGTCAGTACTTCGATAATATTAGAATAGCCGCGTAACCACTCTGAATAGAGCTTGAAGGGAAATATTACTGAATCTTTTTATTCTTTAGTGATATTTGTTGCAGAATATCAAGGTACACGCATGCGTTTTTTATTAGTCGTCATACAAATAGGTTATATAAATATAATTTATGTTTTATTAATAATAATAAACTTAAGTGTGAGTATTAATATATAATGTTGTTTCCGTACTGCAGAATACGTTTCAGTAAATAAAATGTAATCAAAAGTCTATATAAGCTAAGAAAACATATAAACCTATAAAAGAATGAAAAGAATACTAATTGCTATTCTTTTTAAATTAGTATAAATATATCACTATATACACGTACAATGTATTATGTGTTGTTAATCGCAAGTTTTGTAATTCATCACACGATGCGCATCATAGTTGCATGTTTCTTAATATAGCGCACTTTTCTTCAATTTACTTTTCCCGAAATTATAATAAAACGTCAATCGCACGAGATAACGCTGCTTATTCCGGTCGTTTTCAACTATAGACGAGCCGCATATCGTTTTTACCTGTATTTATTTTTCATTATGATGGATTGTCTAAATTTCTAATCTATTGACATGGAATATTTGATTAGATTCAATACTTATTCACATACAAATAATCGATGCATTACACTTATTGAAATTTTGATTTCTATGATTTTGAAATGAAATGGATGATACTATGGGAATTTTTCATTCATTTTTTTCTTCGCTTTGAACGCAAGAGGGAAATGGCGAGACTCCCGTACTCCAGCATACTCCAGCATACTCCCATGCGATACAATGACAATTCTTCGAAGAGTTCTAGCACTTTTAAGTCGACTATCCACCTGTGTTACGGTATACCAATGGGAGTCCAGCCAGCCCCATCTATCTGACAATAAGACCAAAACACTTCATTGTACTCCAAAATTTCAAATGAATAAAATAAAAGGAAGTATTTTGGCCTTATTGTCAGATAGATTGGGGCTGGTAGGGCTTCCACCAATATACCGTAACACAGGTGGATAGTAGACATAAGCGTGCTAAAACTCTTCGAAGAATTGTTATCGTATCGCCTGGGGAGTACAGAGAGTATGCTGGAGTACGGGAGTCTCGCCTTTCCCCCTTGTTTGAACGACACTATAAAAGTTCAATTCAGTACTTTTACATCGATCTCGACTATATTATTTGAATCTAATTAGTATAAGAAAAATGAGTACTCTTGCCTTTTGTTTTTGATGTAATCTATTCAAAAATATTCAAATGACATTAATCTCGAGCAGGCATCATAGAATAATATCATTTACCTTCATACATTAACTAAAATTTTCTTCACAATACCAAAGTTTCTTATTATGAAAAAAACTCTCTTCTTTACTACGTTGAAACTACAAACAATCAAATAAATAAATACAACTATTTTATGTTAAATCATTTCCCATATAGAAACCGATATTTATTTTCAGCGAAGTTTAAAATAATTTTCTGTTTTGTCTAGAGAATAGATTTAGTAGTTTTCTTTTTCTTTGATTGAGAGGTGAAACATTTTTCATTGTTCGGATGTCTTCTCCTTGAAAAGCAGTACTACTATTATAATCTATCATTGTCAACCAATTAATATAACGAATACCGACAATAAACAATTCCCAAGTATGCGAAAAGTTGTTTATTAATGATGAATAGCGGCTAGAGTCCGCAAAAAGAAACAAAAAAAACGGCGTTCTAAGCTTTTCTCTTTTATCAGTAGATGTTGCTAACGTCTCGCATTTACGATTTCTCCTTTCTTCTCCACATGACTGTCGAGAAGAAATTATTCACAGAAGAAACTAGAGTATTAACACGAGAAAAATATAGCAACCGAGCAACAAGAAAACGAGATTATTATTTGTCTATTTTATAATTAGGTAAGTTGCAGTAAAATCAAGTTGCTCATAAAGTTTTGCCATCGACACTTCTCAACTATTACGATATGATATTTCTTCTGTTATTATTACTTGAAAAAAACAATTATACAATCAAGATCTATTGGATATCTTGAGGGTGTGTTTTTCCTACAGTACCTGATTTGTTTCTTAGATAGATTGTGTGAGAGAAAAGAAAACATAGAGTATGCTACGTACAGCTTATGATATATACGCTCGGAATAATAAATCAAATCTGAATTCTAGAAAGCGGATTACAGAGAAAATACATCTTCTTTACGCTTCACGATCGATTGTGCCGGTACAGTAGGTTTGTTTGGTAGTGTCTACTTGATTAATTCTATAAGTATCAGTACAAAATATTGACTAGTACTCAAATAAACTACGATGCATATTTAAGTATAGTATTGTATATTGGAAGATAAACATCAGAATCATTGATGAAAAAGTGCTATTTGATGAATGCAAGGTAAAAAATGTATTTCATTAAATATGATATGATATTTATTTGTCATATCGATCAATTTTACAAAACATATAACATCCGTTATCTGCGCGAGATCGTATCAAGGCTTCTTGCTTGTTTTTCTATTCTGATTCGTTTATACTATATAATCATGTTATTCCTGTGCTTAAATAGATCAATATTAAGATTTTCAACTGATAGAACTTCTCTTTCGCTAATGTACCATGAGATTGATGTAGGTGTTGATGAATAGTGACAGACTTTTGAATGTAACCATAGCATACATTTTTTTCACTATGGACATACAGAACCAATAATAAACGCCATAAACGATGTATTACGATGTCGAGGTATTGTATATTATACATGACCTTAACAACAAGTTTCTAGTTATCGTTTTTTTTATAAACCCGATGTAAATCTAGATAGTAGACAATCTCAAGATATTTTTTCCCGCCTACAGTGCTTTTGTTTTTGTTTCTAGACCGTATATGTCTTTAATGATAAACTGATCATAGGATAGAGTACATTTCGTAGTTTAATCTATCTATACACTATGTTAAGAAATAAATGACTTTAAGTAATAATAACATATATGTGTTAGCGTCCATGATGAATTACTTGGACGCTAAACGATGATTTAGATGCGCTTTCTAGTATAACGGTAGTACATCTGCCCGGATAGCAGAAGATATGGGTTCGATTCCCAAGAAGGTCATCTTTTTCGTCGTTCTGTCACATAACATCAGTGACACTGCTTGTCTCTTTCGTTTTATACATTTTAGAGCCTAACAATATGCACACAAAGCATTACATAGAATTGGTTCGAATATGCCAACAACTAATTTTATTTAGTTGATCATTGCAAATAACAGAAGATATATATATATGTTGGAGGGGAAATTAAAATTTTAATCTCCTAAAGGAATTTGAAATCCTCCTCTTTCCTCTATATTTCCTATGAAGAAGCCATCAGTCGAAGTTTACTTAGGGGAGATTGCAATTTTCCCCTTTCCTGTGAATTTGATACGAAGCAGCGAGCGTTTTAATTTCACCTAGAGCAAATTAAAATTTAATCTTCCCTATACGGGAATTTTAAATTCTCCTAGTAAGCAATAAATGTATAATCTTTTTCTGTATCTTACCAAATTTAAATTAAATAGTGACGTGATCGCGTGCTCTCTACTGACTGAAATGGAGAGAAAAATCACCAAAAAAAAACATGCCTGTGAAAATATCGAATAATTTTTGCAGTTGCCTTTAAGTTGTTTCTAATGCTTTTTATGTAAACTATACATTGTTGAAAGTATTTTATATTATTTTGATAGATAATACAATAGTTTTCAAGGAAATACAACAAACACGTAAACGATTATACATTTATCGCTTGCTAGGAGAATTTCAATTTCCCATATAGGGGAAATTAAATTTTAATTTGCTCTAGGTGAAATTAAAACGCTCGCTTCTTCGTATAAAATTCACAAGAAAGAGGAAAATTATAATTTCCCCTAGGTGAACTTAGAATACTCGCTTCTTCATAGGAAATATAGAGAAAAGAGGAAGATTTCAAATTCCTTTAGAAGATTAAAATTTTAATTTCCCCTAGGGCAATTTAAATTTGCCTTGAACTTTAATTTCCCCTCCAACATATACACAGAGTTCTTCTATTATCTGAACGCTTATCAAAAGGCTTACTCTCATTTTTAAATATTGACATGTGAAATAAAATAAGTATTAAGGAAGATAACATCTGATGTATTACTTCGATTATGCTCACTTTTAAAAATTAATCACTTAAAAGAGTGTTCAACATTTATATCTGACATTCTACCTTAAGAGAACTCTGGTTGTTGAGTAGAAAGAAAAAATATATATAATGATCGTATTACTGTTAAAACAATTGAAACGAGAAAGAGCAATCTATTTTATTCGACGGTTTTAAAAATTGTTACGTAAAGAACTAGGTATATTTGTGAAAGACAGTATGGCGACTATTTTTTGTAGCTAGAGACTATCGTGCGTGCTTTGGTTGTACAATTAAACATGTTAGATTTAGCTTATTATTTAAAAAAAAACATATTTTTCTGCATAATTGGACTTTGTCATTAATGAGTAAGTTTTAATTTTGATGAAAAGAAAAACAATCCATAGTTGAATGCAATAACCCGACATATTCTTTTCGGAAACAGTGTTATAGAGTTGTTGTTTATATTATGGCGTGTCGCAATGATAGATGATGACAAAAAATAAGATTGCTAAACATGCGAAGCGTCTACTAGAAAAAATTGTTGTTTATACCATGGTATGTCACAATGATAAATGATGACAAAAAACGAGATTGCTAAAATTGCGAAGCGTCTACTAGAAAAAATTGTTATTTATTAAACTAGAAGGGTGAAATAGAAAATAGCATACTTGCTTTAGTAATTTTTTATATTGAAAATATCGCATAAAATGCGAAGTTGTTAGATTTAAAAATATAAATATTTTATTTCAATTCGATTTTAGGATCGAACTTTTATTTTTATTTTTATTTTTGTTTGAAAATGAATAAGTAGCAGAAATAACTATATCTAGTGAACCAGAAAAGTACTCTTTGTGTAAAAGAGAAAGAACAGCATCCGAGTTTTAGCATATACAAAAAAAAGGAAGAAAGCGAAAGAGTAAAGAGAACTTGGCTTTCAAAAAGAATTTCTTTTCTAGTTTCTATCATTCCTTTACATGAATTCATTCGTACTTGTTTAAGAATAAAGTATTTAATTGAAACTGATGAACCGTTATTAAAATTTATACATTATTAATATTTTCTTTTTTATCAATAGCAAATTAATTTTTCATGAGCTGTATTCCACATTTATGAAAATATAAGTTACTACATAGCTAATAGAATAGCGTTTCTAAAACATAGAATTATAGAAATTGATTGGACTTGAGATATACATTTATTGGTTGAAAAGGTTATTGTTGTTACTATTATTCTTTTATTTTTTGATAAATTTCTTTTGTTTTTCTGCTTTTATCTAAAAGATTAACGACGAGGCGTAGATTTCCTATTGATTTGTTGACTTAGTCAAAGCATTGTTTAAATGAGAAAAGAGCGATTCAAGCGAGTCTTCCATATGATTGAGATGGTTCTCTTAATTACCTTGACTAATGATACGTTCCAGACATATATATGTATGAGAAAGAGACAAATGATCGAAGCATGATTATCTTGCTACTAGAAAGATAAGTCACGAATCCAAAGATTAAATTCGTTCTGGTTCTAATCATTTAGCTATATGCATCACAACACGTTCTTGTAATTTTTGCTCGAAGGAATTTTCTTCCTTCTTATATCAATCAAGAAAAACGTGCACATTTACTACACTATTGTCATTCCAATTTCTTTTTGTTTTCATACTTTGACCTTGCAAATAATTGACAAGTTAGAATTGGTTGTTGTTCGTATTTACTTAGTTGTAATTAAATTCTCTTTTTTATACTTCGAACGAGTACATTATATATCGTCACTATCAGATTATCTCTTCTATTCAGACAATAATGATTAATGATAATACTAACATTAGCTATACTTTTGTTTTCTAGAAAATGAATACAACAACAATATCATTAGCAATAGAAAATGATGATTTATTTAATAAATATATGCGCTACATAAATTTCGTTTTATCATGTACAGGTCTTATATTCAATTTATTACTAGTAATCCTATTCTTTTTGATTGGTCGTCGTCAATGTGCAACATATTTTCTATTAATTTTAATGACAATTAGTGATTGTCTATATTGTACAATTTATGTGAGCATTATTTTAACAGTTGATCAATATATTAATATTATAAATCATCAAATAATATGTCCACTATCATTTTTTTTAACACCATTTACGTTTACTGGATCAACTTTATTACTTTTCATATGTCTTCTACATTTAGTAACAAATTACGTACGCAAATATGATACTATATTAGGTCAATTAGGAGGACGTTTATCAGTTGTATTTGTACTGGCATTTATTATAATTCGAAGTGTGCTGGGTTCAACATCTATTGAATTAGTTGTGCCTGATCCGGACATGCCTCATATACAGTTCTGCACGATTGATATGAATACTCCATCAATCGTTGCAACAATCCAAAAACTGAATCATATTTTTGCCGAAGTAACCGATATACTTATTTATATTAGTTGGATTCTTATTTTATTATTATATTGTATTAATGTAATTCGTCGTAAAAAATATCATACAAGTGATCATACAGATCCTTCGTCATTAATGGGTAAACCACTTTCGTATACATCATCAATGATATTTAGTAATATTAATAAAAATAGTGTTAACAACGTACAAAATATTCAAACAATTAATAGAGAATCTTTCGATATGTTAACTCTAACTAATCAAACAACAAGAGTAACAACATCAACTACAATAATAAGTAATAAACAAAGACATAATGATATATCATTGATTATTCTCTCAATTAGTTTGACTTCTGTCATATTATATTTACCGATAATGGTGAGTAAATACGTAACAATGCATCAAGTCCTTCGTAATAAAACAACACCAGACGATCAATATTCGACTTTTTTACAATTATTTCAACATACAGCACATTTATTTTGTTTATCAATAAGATTTATACCTTATCTTTTATTTGATAAACGTATCAAATTTTTTATCGGTCAAATGATTGGAATGAAGTGTATGAAAATTGAACGAGAAAAAACATTATCAAGAAGGCAGAGATATAGATCAAAATATAAATATATTTGGCATTGTCAATGTCATCGGCGACAACAAATATTAGAGTGTGTCAATAATAACGATGGAATATAAATATAAATATTAAAAACAAAACTAAGCTTTTTAAATATATTTGTGCTGAAAGCAGAATTCGAATGAAGACTTGTGAAATAGTGCTAAAATACTTGTTTATTTGTTTGATCAAGTAGAAAAAGAAAGAATTCACGCTATATATAATTTATTTGATAAATCGTATTGTCATATAATCTATAAATATTAATCGTGACATGACGCAAATTTCGTTGCTTATTAAAAACAGCAAATCTAATATTCTTCGTCATATTCCGTGCCATTGGTTATTTGTTAGTATCAGAGTAGAAAATCCATTTATTTATTTTCATTATTTTTTCATGGAATAGATTAGTAAATTACCGTGAACAATAATTTTCAAGATGAGTATTCACTAATTCATTTCTAAAAAAAATGACGCATTTCCTTATAATCCAAATAAAATTAGATTTCTACAATGAATCATACAATTATAATGCTCGATAATCTTGAAATACACTTTTAGCAATAATGAAAGCAATTTGATTATGTTGTTACTTTAATGATAAGATAAAGTTCAAAAAAAAGTTCTTTCAAATTCTCATACTCATATAAGCGAGCTTCTAAAAATAAGAAAAAACGAACATCTGATCTTCTCAATGGTTCATTTTTGTCATACTTCAGTATATGATGCGTGTCTTGAATTGAGAAATAGTTTAATTAGTACTAATAACGCAACTGAAATACTATGTCTGCTAACACCAAAAAAATGAGGGTGCTATCGTATTTTATTTAGATAACAGAGCTAAGTAAGCTTATTTATTTCTTTAATACTGTCTGTTATTATTATTTTCGAACCACACATGCATATGTACCTTGTATTTATTGAGCGTTGGCGTTAGTTTTTACACAGAAAACATCTATCTATTGTCTCACAAAAATATTTTCCCATGAAACCTGTAGATATTTCGTGACAGAAAATCATGTTGATAAACTAAAAATCAATTAGAAACTTGTTCATGTCGATCAAAAACTAAAAATTCTCTCATTGTCAAAAAATGACATTTCTCACTTCACAATCATAAAATTGTACCTTCGAAGTATATCATATTCATAATTGACTCAATTTTAAAATAGAAATACCCAGAAAATGATGATGAATGTGAATAGATTGATTTCGAAAATGACTTTTGTATTTGAGCTACTGGATGCTTCTAGTATGATTGTAACTTACCTGAAATGATTCTAGATGATGCGTAATTTTTCATACTTGCTATTGCAGGATGGATATTCACATTGTCTGTCTAGAAAATTATTTATTTTATTTTAAATTGCTGCAATATATGAAAGAAATGACTTGTTAGTCATTTTTTAAGTATATCACATGTGTTTAATCAAAATTCATTCTATGATAAGCAAAAATAGGCTGCCTAGAATGAATTCATATAGAAATCAAAGCAAGAAGCAAAGAACTGATGAGACATCTCAAATGATAAACAAATTGAAAATTAAATTTCAAAATTTTTCTACTTTGTTCAACTACTAAGTTGAGATTTTATTTCTGAATAATTAACACTTAAAATGTGTCAACAAAACTAGATATTTATTTTTAAATAGCACTTCATAATTAGATTGAAAAAGACACATTAAATATTCCATAAGTGTTACAGAAAAAATGCACATAATAATATTCTGCGAAGATCCTTGTCTATAAAAATGGATTGCGTCAATAGTATGAATCGCATAACCTCGAGCATTAAAGAAAATTGATAAAAACTTCCCAGCGTCTAAAGAATATGTGAATATCTAGATAAGTAGATAAAGATCTAGTTCGGGTTCATTGATCTTTCGTAAATTACATGATCTTTTCTATTTGACAATTTCTTTGTAATGCAGGTTTTGATGATGTCTGCTTTAGCAAAAATTTTGTTTTCCTATGAAGATTTTAAAGCCGAAGGCATCAACGCTCATGGAGACGCCGTTATAGCCACTGATAAACAATTAAAACCTATATCTGTCGACTGTTAACAACAGTCAAATATAATCGCTGCCACGATATTAGTAAACAACAAATCGTACACTATTATATCCACATACTCTCCACCAACTAAAAAATTACCACTTCCAATACTTTCGAACGTATTACAAAATTCTCAGACAAACATCATACTTGGCGATTTTAACCCAAAGAACACCACATGGGGTTGTACACAAACAAACCAAAAAGGTCGAAAACTTGAATCTTGGGTAAAATTAAACAAACAAAATATTCACAATCCAACAATGATAACATCGTTACCCAGGTCGTGGTGGTACGGCGGGAAACGACCGGAAAACACCGGAAATCGCTGGAAGGAGTATTCCGGTCGTAAATTCACGGATTTTTTTCCCGTGGATTTCGGTCAACCTCCCATGCTTCCCAGCGGGAACCGACAGTAAATCACCGGGAAAAACTCCGAAAATTTTTCGACTGGAATACTGCTTTCACGTTCCGGCGACTTTCCGTGTTTTCCTCCGGAATACGGCGAGTTTTCCGCATCTTTCCGGTGGGTTCCTACAGTATCCGGTGATCGGAACGGTCGACCTGGGTACGTTCAAAATCAACTATTGATTTAGTTATTTCAACGGTTCAACAAGCTTCTGTACAATGTAATCAGCTCCCATATAATGGAAGCGAACATTTTCTAATTCTCGCTGAATTTAATGATATAGTCCTCAAACAACAACAACAACAACAACAATATATACAAAAAATTAGTTGGAATCTATACACTATCATGCTTTCTATTTTATCTTCAGAAATCGAATACATTGCACATGAATCAAACATGCAACCCCACGAATGATTTCAAATGTTTCAAGACTTTCTTAGCGCCTTAAGAATTCGATCAACAGCATGACATCCTACAAAAAAGCGTTGACCTTCGCTTACAGAAACCATTATAACGACGATTAAGCACAAACGTTATTTACAAAATCGATACCGACATACAAGAAATGAAGGAGACTGACTAAGCCTTCGCTTGTGGCATAAACTATTACAACGGGAAATGAAACCACGTCGAGCAGACACTTGGAACCAATTCATCATCAATGTCACCTCTCCACCACCATCTACATTTTGGAGCACAGTCAAAAATCTCAACACAAAACGTTCAATTGAATTCTCAGCAATCACTGAAGGTAATCACACAATTAAAACAACCGACGAAATCCTACAATGTTTATCGAGTCATTTTCAATCAAGATTTGCAGCGCCGGTTACGAATAGGAACAACCCGACGGACAAAGCAGCACTCGATCTGTGGGAATTACTCGAAAAAGCAAACCCGGAAGACATTCAATTAGTTAATCAATGTTCAGATCTAAAATTCACCAGTGAAGAAGTATGCAAGTTATAAAATCTTTAAAAGGAAAGAACTCGTCCGGATTCGACTTCATACCGAACAAAATGATCAAAAACTTACTTCGAAATTATTCAAACATATTAACCAAACAATATAATGCATTATTCTGGCTATCATATTGGGATAAAAATTTTGGAGCAAGCAGGAACAATGTGCTTCAACAAAATTCGATAGTCCAGCACCAACTACGCAACAACTACGTCCGATTTCTTTACTTCCAGTAATGGGCAAGATATACAAACGACTCTTTATTTTGCGTTTTCAAAAATGGCTTAACAACTTCAGAATACTTCCATGGTAACAATCTGGCGCACACGCTTAACAATGCACAGTCTCTCGAGTAAACCATCTCCTCGAGCAGACGTACACATCGTTACTACACAACACATTTACACCTGTAGTATTTATCGATTTCTTACAAGCCTTCGACATGTTATGGCAAGAAGGTCTTCTATTGAAACTACACAGGTTAAATTGTCCGTACTCATACATTATATGGATAAAAAGCTACTTTACAGAACGAACAATGAAATTGACCTAAACGGTCAATTATCAAATAACATAATTCTTAAACGAGGTGCGCCGCAAGGAAGCGTTTTTAGATCCATAGCTTACATCGTTACTCATTACGACCTCCAACAAATCATTAAAGTACCAGAAAATAATCACCTATATGTCGAAGATCTTAGAAGAGTTTTTTTCCAAATATATATATATATATATATATATATATAAAATACAGAGATCAACTAGTCGAAATTCAAGATACAATCAATCAAGATCTAATAAAGCTACAATAATAAGCAACAGAATGGCATCAACCAATAAACAGCAAAAAAAAAACGAAATTCGTAATTTTTACCAGTATTGTCAAGAGTCCAATACTAAACATCAGTCTCGATGGTACTCAACTTCAACAAAGGAAAAATTTTAAATATACGATATCGATTAGACTAGAAACTATCGTTTAACTGTATTTTCAATGATCACTTGAGTAAATGTCGACAATCATATTCAATAATGAAATATATTCATCGTCGATTTTCTTCGTACTTAAAACTAAAACTACGTTTCTTTACTAAATATGCATGGCCGCACCTTTACGCAATGTCCACCTTTTATTGTTTACTATCAACGACATTAAAAGAAAAAAATCAATAGTTTCTATCGCCGATATTTGCGCATAATATATCACCTCTTCCAATGCTCAACATAAGCCTCCACGAAATCTTTAAACTGCCAACACTCAAAGAGAAATATACAAAAAGTCTAATAAAACTCTTAAACAACATCCAGCAATTTGAACAAGAATTGATTGGTTGGATCCTATATACAGCACAAAAATATAGTTAATAAGACACGACAACACTACAACGAAAAGGCTTATATTCCATCACCGCCACGAGTTCGACCCCAGCACTCGTACTGTCACATTTCAAAACAACTCGACAATATTCTTTGATGAACTTCTGAAATTTTTCAGCAGCAACCACTTTTCCTCTTAAGTAAATTTAAAAAAAGGACGGAGGCTTGAAACTACTAATTCTTAAAAGTTTTGTGAATCAACACAATCATTAAATCTCACTGTATTGTTCATTCTCCTTTGTGCCGAGGAAAACTCGTTTCAAAGTGGTCAGCACTAATAAGGTCAACCCACTCAAATAAAGCTCTTGATTAGGGGTGTTACTTTATATTTAAAAAATAAAGATAAATGAAATCTTTATATTTATAAAATAAAGAATGAAGAATTTATGAAATCTTTATTCTTTAAAAAATAAAGAAAAATAAAATATATATATATGATGTCTGCTTGTTTTTGTTCGGCAAATAATACTTTTTTGACAATAACAAGAAACATTTTTTGTTTTCTAACTCTTTGTTTGCAGAGCAGATGCCCCCGAGTTTTGTCTAGGTTTTCATTCTTAATGGATATATATTCAAGTTTTCTTATTGACTTGGAAAACTAATTTAAGCTGCAAGGTCTAAGACAGTAGTTCTCTTGAATTGACTCTGAGTAATATTATGTAAACAGTACTTTTATGATAAGAAAGTCACTTCTCAAGACCTTTTAAGAACATTATTATTCTTATCTATTTTCTTCTCATAAAAATTAAAGAGTTTAGCAAAAAACAGAGCTGTGACATGTCCTGTATATTGTCTCAAGCCGTAAAAGAAATGAATAAGTACAAGTAAGTTAAGCGGAAGATTTCGAATTGACAAATTGATGAGTATGTTTTTCTCAAACTTTATGATAAAGAACTGAAAACTACATCATATGCTCTTCATCAAAGTCTAATATATCCTCAAATTTCTAGTTAATTGATTATCAATTATTGATAATATCTGGCGCAAAATTGCTTCTGAGACTGCGAGAAGAAGTGACATGAATGTATGGCATCCATATTAGAGGAAGGAGAATTTTATACTAAACATGTTCCCAGGTCGACTAATCCGACGACGAATTCTATCAGATCCTATAACATCCTACTAACCGAGGAAATTCAATTGGATTCTGGGTTTCGGAACTATTGACAGATCCGACGGAAGAATTTTAAAAAATATCAAAATTCTCTTTAGTGCAAAAGAGCTTTTTAGAAGTTGAGTATAGCAGACTTTTTTGGCGCATCGGATTCCAGAGTAAGATACGATTGGATAATATCGACTTCCGATCCTACGGATCCGAATCTCGGCCCGAAACCTGGAATCCGACGGAATCTGTTGGTTCTTGTCGGTTTTCATGTAAGATCCGATGCAACCCATTTTCAGATCCGATAGTAGGAATGAACGACCTGGATTATGCAACTGACCAAAAACATGTTCCTTCTTTGACTATGCAAAACTATTAATCATGCTTTCATCGTCAACCATACTTGAATGGCAAAGAAGTTCCATGACTTTTGAATAAAAATGTACAGCTTGAGTTTACCGATAATTTACTGTGTAGTTGGCACACATTGACATCAATATTAATTCAAGCATTAGAATATTTCAATAAAGACAAAATCACAAGTACTATTGTAATGAGAATGAATGTGAGTGTAAGCAAAACATTAGTATAACTTGTACTTATTTCATAAATTGCATCAATGATTAATATTGAAATCCGTCAAATACAAAACTTTGCGATCTAACTTTGAAACTATTTTTATGAATGTGTTATGCATTAATAAAATGAATCAATCGTGCTTAATATTTTTCCATGAACAATAAAAAGAGATTCATAGAAGGCATCAGCACATCAATTTGATCAAGTTTTTATTTCTTTATAAATATGATCATCCAAAAAAAAAAGAAAAAACTAATAATTCGCTTTTGAAAAGATTTCTATCGAAATATTTTGTAATTTACTTCATGTCTTGAAATAAACACCTTATTATTTAGTTATACAACGAAATTAACATATAATATGACTCTGGTCGATCGCATGATTTGATCATATATTTTCAACTATAAAAAAACCAAAAGAAAAAGAAAAGGAAAACAGTAAAATAGAGAACAGACGACAACAATCAGAAAGACCGTTCTTTTTTATTAAACAAAGGTCTCTCGATTATATAGTAAGACGAAAATTTTGTGAGAAGAAAAAGACAAATGAAAAGACAAAAATCATGGTACATAATTCGGATTTTTTTGTAAAATAACGAAACCTTCCAATACAGGTGTTAATGTTACATATTCTTCAGTTGCTAATTCCGCTCGTTCACCATAAGCCAATAAGACAGGTGTTGTATGCGTTTGAAAACCAGTTATAGTTTTTGGTTTACCTGCTTGACCAACAACATCGACTGCCTAAAAAAAAGAAAATAACTTATAAAGTTGGTCTTCAAATTTATTTTAAATAAAAACTTACTTGTCCAACACGAACGGGTACTGGTAATGGTCGAAGTGATTCATCGAATGTAACCAGCATACGTGGTTGAATAGCCAATGCAAGAAAATAAAGTAAATAATGATATTTACCAATAACAGCTAAACAAGAGGAAAAAATAACGATAAAATGAAATAATAGATAAGCAATTGATTTTTGAGTGTTTACTTTGTTTAACATCAAATAATGAAACAAGTACAGTAAGTAAACCAGCCAATGCCACACGACAAAGAAGCATTCGATCGCTATGATATGGGTTCAGCGTCATTGTACCTTTACCAAGATGTGTAAGACCCTGAGCAAGACGAACCATAAATAGATTATTCATATCTTTTCCATGATAGACAGCTAATTGTCGAAGCATTGCAGCTAATCGAGCATTGTTCGTACCTTTAGGAAAACAAAGGAAAATATATTTCTGAATCATTTTCTTCGAATAAAACATACCAGCACCGACGATGCCCATTGCGAAAATTGAATTATATGAGACTTCATGATCTGCATCATGAGAAAATTTACTTAATGTATCAATTATACTTAATTTTGGATTTGATACAGATAATAAAGCAAGTGCAAGAGGTACAGCTCGTTTGATAACTGGTTCGCCATAACGTAGCTATAAAAGGAGCACAATTAGAAAATCTAGTTCTGAAATCTCTGCTGGATTAAAATTGCAAATACAAAGTAGTAGATGTTGTTTTTCAGTTCATTCAAGATTCTCTCAATTTTAATCTATATTTCTTCAAATTGGTTTTACTAACGCGCCGATCGAAAACTACAATAAGAGTCTTGTTCATATATGAAAATCAAGCACAATACATCTACAATCTGGAATACATGCTAACAATATCTATCATGAAAAACTGTTTCTAAAATTTCTGCAATGAATCGTTAACTAAAATGTCTCATACGGATCGATTTTCTTGCTTTTTAAAATTCAACGTTACTTTAAACTCTGTTTTATACAAAATAATTCATTTAAATTTTTGAAAATATATAAATATATTTATATTACCAAATGTCCAAATGAACGTAATGCCATTTCGGCACCAATTTCTTCTCCCATAGCAATCATTGCAATACCGAGTACAGCTGCAGCTAAAATTTAAAAAAGAATGCATTCAATCAATAAAATAATATCCTATTATACCTTGATGAGCGGAATTTTGTGTAGCATTTTCATCTTCTTTCTTTTTATCTTTATCTTTTTCTTTATCTTTTGATGATTCTTTTTCACCTTCCTTTAAATATAAAGTTTTACATTCTTTTTAATCCTTTCCGGAAAGGAAAGGAAACATTACTTTTTTCTCCTCTTTAGTGTCGAAATGTTCACTACATATATGTAGCATACGTTGAATTTTCAAAACATTTCCTGTACCAGCATATGCACAACATTCAACAAGAACAGTTGCAAATGAGCGTAATGGTTCATTGATAACTTTAAGAGATTCAAGCATAGCTTCAACAGCTTCACCTTTGCCTAAAGAAAACAATTTTCTTGATATATTAGACTTCAAAAATTTACACTCCATACTAAGAAACAAGAGACCAATAGCAAGTGCAATGAATTTAGCAAAATGATCTTTGAGTTCAAGTTCACTTCGTTCAAGTAAAATACTCAATAGTGTCGTTGATACTTCAGCATTACATGAGCCAACTGCAATTATTCCAATTGAAAGGCATGCTAGAGAGATAACCTACAATAAATTAATATATGAGAAAAACAACTCAATTATCAGCAAAAAAACGCCTTACTTCCATGGATGGATTTCCTTCCCGTAATGCGTTACTAATAAGTTCAATAACATCTTCACGATTTGTTCCTGCATAAGCGAGACCCAAACTAAAAATAATAGAAAATAATATTGAATAAGCTAATGAATAACTGTTTGCATCATACCCAACAATGGAACCAACACGGAATGGTGTATCATTATGAGAAACATAATCACCCAGAAGAGCTAATGCTGGATCACAATCATTTTGAACACCACAATTGACAATACCACAAGCGAGAAGAGCACCAGCCTAATAAAAATATATTTGTATGAAATAGAAATCATAAGAATTTTCTTTTCTGATAAACGTCCTAATCATTTGCGTTGGAACTTTATGAATGAAAATTTTCCTTGCAATAGTGGACAAGTCGAAATCTTTTCTTTTAATCGATTTCATATGTTAGAGATGTTTTCAATCGGCATTCCAATGAAAATATATATATGATACCATGAGAACACAATATTGACCAAATGAACTCAAGTTCTGCGTTCTTACGAATCACCAGAATTGATATTTATGATTGGCATCATATGAAGGTGTATATTATGTTCTTTTTCTTTAAAAACTTATAGTTTTTCGCTTACAAAAAGCAAAATACATTATATTTTGTTCAGAGAAAAATTTTTTAAGGTCATCCCTCAATCATTAGAACATTATTTTAACACCATAAGGCCGGCTATTCGAAAAACACCGCATCGTTAAAAGGAAAAAATATTGCCATATGGTAACATCTGGCCCGAAAGGGTTATTAAGAAAACGGTGCATAAATATGCGCCCACTGCGGTTCTAGTTTTTTCAAAAAAAGAACTTTCAGTTCAATTACTGCAAGTTTCTAGGAAAAGAAGGTAGAATAGTTCATTGTTCTATTCAAATAGTGGTTTTGAAAGAATTTGAAATTTAAAAAAACATTTTCTTCACTGGTATTATAATTAGAGTATTAAGTGAAAAAAGAGAGTAGAAAATATGTGATAAAAATTTCAAATTTCAATCTATAAACAGGTAACATATGTTGCCACATTTTGAATGGTTCGTCTTATAAGTGCATAAACTCGAGAAAAAAGAAATATTTTCTTTTAGTGATTCAATATATTTCATCATTGTTCCTAGCAGTCCACAAATATTAGTTCATCATTTCTACGGAAAACTTCATAGTTTTCAAATTCCTTAATGTCTCAAAACAATTGTCTTTTTTCCCCCAATTTACTATTTTAATTAGAAGAAAAAAACATTTTTTTAGGAAATAATACTTATGTTAAACGAACCTTCATATTGTCATCGGAACTATAAAGATATTTATCAATTAAACTAAGACCACCATCAACGTCCCAAAGAACAATAAGACCAAGCGAGGCTGTTGCGCTTAATAAACCATTGTCTTTATATTTTGTTAACCATTTTGTATCTTGTGTTACAATTTTATCTTGACCAAAACCAGCATTAACAAATCCATTAACAAAGGCTGATGCTAAATTTTGTTTACTTGAATCAGGCTGATTATAATTCGATCGATTTGTATTATCTAAGTATGTTTTATAAATATCTTCGGGTAACTTAGCTTCCATTATATCAAGTTCACGGGCTAATGCCAAAAAATTGGATGTTAAATGTGAATTAGACATCAAATTTGTTAATTCATCTGGATCTTCACCATTGGCTTCTGTGACATTCCAAATAATTTGTTGTCGTCCTAACATAAATGAAAGTTGTTTCTTGGCTAAACTAAAATACAAAGGTAATATATTAAATAAACGGTTCGAAACACTGGTAAATGCCTCAATAGCACAACGCTCGTAAATTTTAAGATATTGAACTATTAATTTTGGACTGATATGCTTAGAAAAATTAACCTTGAACGGCAAACAAGCACTTGAAATTATACTTTAGATATCATTTCATCTTAACCATGTTGATATCAATATTTTCGTTCAACTTCTCATTGGAGTAAATAAATATGGTTATTATTTGACGCATGACTTTTCTTAAAAGTAGTTTTCATATGATCAAGATATCAGTTTATCATCAAGAGTGCCTATTCAATAGCAAATAACTATGATTTTTTTTTCGATACAGCGAATTTTTTCCGCAATGAATTTTCTCTTTTTATATGAAAAGCTTTCATTAACAGAAAAATACCATTATACTCAGTCATCTTTTATAATCGTAACACTGAATGAAATAGAATTAGCGTTATGTCACTGTTATCATACTTCATAATATTCCTATGTCTAAGGTGTAGATTAGAGGTCGTGAACTTTTATCATTATGAAACAGACATATGAAGCCACTCTTAGCATTAAAAAAATAGGAGCAGCTGGGAGAGTGGCTAAATTCTAAAATAAGTTTCCTGGTGCACACCTCCGTTGAACAATGTCTTTTTGCAAAAAAATATATGAACCATAATTTAGGTAAATTTGAATGGATGAAAGGGAATAAATATTTTCAATAGGAGTTTATTATCGCAGCATATACTCAAGAGAAAAAATAGCTCGATACCATAGAACGAGAAAAACTCACGGAAATAGTTGAACAATTCTAATTACCTTGATGGACATGTATTAACTAGATCTTTTATAAGATCCATGTCATTTAATTGTACAGCACAACGTAATGCTAATGGATATTGATCATAATGTCGGTAAAGTTTACATGCTGTACGTAATAGTTTTGTATCATCTGGTTCAGGTACGTACGGTACACAACTAAAAATACAATAACTATTAGTTTTTTAAATATATGATAAATAATGCACTTGTTTTACCTAGTTAAATAAAGACAAACACGTGAGAAAGTGTCTTTATCAACAAATGTTTCAATTAAATCTAATTGTTCTATTTCCATTAAAAGATCACATGCATCAGCTTCAGCATTATGACGCATTAAAAATGGTACTATTTCATTTGTTAATGAAAGGAGACGTTGGCGAAGTTCAGGATTGATTCCTGTTGATTCCCATTCAGAAGCAATGTCTGCCGATAAATGTCTAGACAAAAAAAAGAATAGGTTTATTTTGATATTGGTTATAGCCTATTCTATTAAATAATGGAATCTTTTATAATATGAAAACAAAATCAATAATCATGCCAAATGTAAATGTAATTTTTCAATCTCACAGAAAACGATACATATATTCCTTGTGCGACACTTGAAACGAAAGTAGCAAATAATGGATGGGGTCGCCACTAGCGAATTTACTCGCCTTTTAGAACAATGAAAAAACCCTTGTAATCATATTAACTTTTTTCAATTAAACTATAACACACCATATTCCATTATCCACTGCATCTTATAGAAATCAAATTCTGCATTTTTCACGTCTATATAGGGCCGTTCGAACTGAAATACTACTTGGAAAAATCTTTGTTTCAAAAATCACCAGGACTGTATTTACAAATTTTTGGCAAGAGAAAACTTGAATATAGATCAGCCGAATCAAAGGCGAAATCATCTATCTTTTCAAATATGAATATTTGGTATGAATAGAAAATTTGAATTTGCATTTTATTTGATTCATTATGTCCTATCTATTAGGTTTTCGTGAAATAACCCAAAATATGATCAGCGCGATATACAAATAATTAAAGTGTAACAATTACTTAGAATAAAAAAAATTCTATCGATAAAACTCAGTTGAATATCAAGTAAACTCAAATTAAATTTATTCGTCTAGCTTAATTCTTCTTGAATATTTTATCTGGGTTACTCATTTGTGTATGTTACCGCTGCAACCTCTGTTTGTTTTCATGATTCATTATGATAATTTTAGCCTATATTAAGGTCTATTGCAGAAATTAGTTTTATTTAGACTTTGATTTATGTGCTGGATCGTTTTCTTTTAACCATTTTTTATTATTCTTCAGAGAACATTGTGAAACTTTTTTTCCGTTGACCTTGAAGCCATCGTCAACATTAGAATTTTTTTCAAAAGGATTCGAAGAATGACGGAAACTCTTCAATTTATATTTTACTCTAAATGTTCAAATATATTTACAAAAAATTCACTTTTTAAATCTTTTCCGCTCTAAATGAGTTTCTGACTTATAAATTATACGTTATGGATTAAATAAAATCATGCAATTAGTTGAATAGAATGGCTCACCTAATGTATTCATGGCCCCACGTGCCGATATCCTGATTTGAGCCTAATAAACGATATTTGAGTACTTCTTTGGTGTCAATTGCTGTCATAGCAAGGACTGAAACAATATCAGCGCATAGAGCCTAAAGAAAAACCATAATTTATATGTAGACATAAGCCTATCGAAAGATAACAATAAAATAAATACTTTATTATGAACATCAAGAATTTTTTCATAAATTGCAATCATATCGTTATAAAATGGTCTCATAAATTTCAAAGGTTTTGGTACACTTGTCATTGAACTAGTTGACTCACGAATTTTTTGTCGAAGCGTTTCAAGCGCGGCTCGATATAAATTCGTATCATTCTCCTGTAAAAAAGAGAAGAAGAAAAACTTTATATTAAAGCATTATTGTTATATTTGCGAACTTACTTTTAAACGCTCAACACATAATTCAAGTTCTTCTTTTAATTGTTTATCTTCTTCCGACTAAATAAATAAAATCAAAGTCTAATCTCAAATAATCTTATGCGACATACTAAATCTTCTTCTTTAACTTCAATTGGTTTTTTTGCATCATCCTTATTTCCTTCTTGTTGTTTATTTTGTTCAACTGAATCTGAACTGGTCATGATTTTTATTTTCTATCTAGAAAACAAAAACATAAATCAGATATTTTTATTTTTATGCTGTTTTCTTTATTTTTTTCAAAACATTTCTTCTTGTAAGCCTTTGTTGTTATTGTTTTTTTTTGTTTAGAATAACAAAACGATGATGATACAAGACACAAAAAGAAACAATTTTTTTTCATTTAAACATGCATATTCTATTTGGATTTTTTTTGTTTGATCTTCTTCATGTAAAAATCGAGTTCTTTGCCTTCAAGCACATATCCATCACATCGGCCGTTTTGACCCGGTCGAGATGCAATACAGGCGAGGACACGTCCAGCTTGAAATTGCTCTTCAAGTCCTTGTTCGACTTTAGCGCGACGTTGTTTCACGGCTATTTTCTTTTCTGATTTAGCTGAACGTTTACGATTGAGTACAGCGTCTTCAGCTTCAGTTAATTTAACACCTTTCTTACGGCCAAGTGGTACTGCATAATAGGATTCGTACCATTGACGGAATGGTACAGCATCGATTTGTACGATGGTTGATTTTGTTAATGTTTTTGTACGGACTAACTCCTAATAAGAAAAAAAAACAATTGGAATTTAAAAAAAATCAAATAATTAAAAAAAAACACAAACATTGTTCGATGGATGGTACATAACATCGATGACACGAGTTTTTTTTGCAATACCTTCTGAACCCCATGAAAAATTACCAATATCAAGACGAAGTGCGCGATATTTTTTATTGCCACCTCTTGTTCGTACAGTATGAATACGTTTTGTACCCAACTTGGTAAGAGCCGCTGGCCGACCTAATTCGAATTTTCGTTTCTTGTGTGGTTGTGGTCGTTTGCCACCAGTCTTTCGTCGTTTATGCCAATGGTCACGGCTGATACCCATGTTTTTTTGTAAAAGGTACTATAAAACTGATCTTAAAAGAAACGAAGAAATTCTATGAAAATTCTAAGTAAAACACACAACAATAATATGTTTGTCGTTGTATGTGATTTAGACTCCATGTTTATCGTTAGTTTACCAATCCGACGCATCTCGTTGAATGCAATTGAGGAGGACAGTTGAATGGAAAGGTTTCGTTCTTCTTTTCTATTAATATTGTTTAATTTAAAAATAAAAAATTATTTTGTAACTAGAGAAAGTAATTAGTGAAAAATCAACATATTCGAGTCAATTTATTTTTAGCGCGACATCTAATGATAGAAAGGTGACTTTTTTTTCTGGCTAAGACTAACCAATAGAATCATTTTTGACAAATACACACATATATTGATGGATAAACGAAATTTGTCTTTTTGTTTTTTTAAATAAATGTCGTTCGGAAAATCTCGCACCGTAACACTTTGCTCGCTTGCAAATTTCATAAATGCTGCAGATCGAGCGATTATGCCAAGTAAAGTCGCGTATTTCTGTAGAAGCTTTTCGATGAATAAAAATTCTACTTATTTTAGTTGCAATTATTCCTATGGCAAAAGAATTAAATTGGAATTTACCTTTGCAAGGTTATATTTTATCATCGTTTCCAATCGGTTATTTAACTAGCCAATTATTTGCTCATATATTTGTACGACGTTTTGGTACGAAAGCCGTTCTTGCTTTAGCAGTTTTCACATGGTCATTAGTAACATTTGCGACACCGTTTTTGGCACCGTTACCTTTTTTACTTATTTTTTCAAGAATTGCTCTAGGATTTGGTGAAGGTTTAGGTAAATACAGAAACATAAAATAGAATAACGACTAAATTTTTATTTTATTTAAAGCTTTGCCAACGATATTTCATGTCTTCAGTAACTATGTACCAATGGAAGAACGATCTAGGTCATTTAGTTATCTTATAGCATTAGGCTCAGTGGGACAAACTTTTGCAGCATTGGTATGACAAAGAAAATGTTGATTTTTGTGTCACACTTAATTTGATTCTTTTTTGTCTTAGATATGTCCTCATATAGCATGGCGTACTGTTTTCTTTTTCTTTGGCTTCATTGGTTTTTTGTGGACATTTTTGTGGATTATAAGTTATCGCGATTTTAATCTTAATATTGGAAATGTTGGTGCTGATGAAGCCTTTCTTCATCCATCATCAAAAGTAATTATCAATTCACAGTAGATACTCATCAAATATAGTATATCTTGTTTTTCTTAGTTAGGAAATAAAAGTTATAGATGGATTGAATTTATCTCACATTGGCCACTATGGGCAATTTATATTGCACATTTTTCAATGAATTGGTCATCTTATATTGTTATGGTATGGTTACCATCTTATTTAACAAAAACATTCGATGCAGATCCGACGAATTTATCGTTTACAGCATTTCCATACGTCATGAATTGTCTATTAGGTGTCGGTAAGTTAAATCAGAAAGTATATCTTAGGATGAAGTCATTATTTCGATAAAAATTAATTCGATTTTCTCCCTTAACTTAAAACAGACAGACAGAAACAATGATAGGCTTGCTATCGGTGCTGCTTTGAAAAGGTGATTTTGTCATTCGCTCGATTGACAATGATACGAAACATCGCAGAGTGAGCTGCTAACCTGTCTGAAGCAGTTCATAGACTTTTTTGCGAAAGAATATTGTAGCATGAGTACTAAAAGAATCTGTTCATCTAATATACTGTCACACAAGAACATTTTATCATGCGTTTGACAAGATATTATTAAATGAACAAAGATGACATACTCTAAAATATTTTTCTATTGAGAAAATATTTGAAGATAAAAATGTTCGTTGTATCTCCACGCTTTTGTCGATGTCTTCATTTCGAATATGATTAATTTTTTTTCCAAAAGATAGTGACGAAAGACTGATACTTCGTATTTTTCATAGTACATGAATCCTCATGTCATAATCAAAAGATATAGATTAATATGTGCTTCTAGGGTGACCTAGATCTATCTTAAATCTACTGGGATAGTTCATGAAAGTAAAATTTAATCGTAATATATCATTATTATGATTAAATAAAAATACTTAGTCTGATATTAAATACATTACTTAAAATACTAAATTTGGATGTGCTAGTATGTTCTCAGTCTAGACGTTTCAATGAGACATTATCATTCGTATATATGTGTATATGTGATCAGTTTCAGCAGTGAACTCGCATTAAATCAGAATATAATTTCTAAGTAAATAGTCTTGCTTTCTTATAAGTTTAGTTAGTTTATAGTGATATTTATTTGAACTTGTTTATCATTAAACAATAGCTTCCGATTGACTCCATACAAATAAGTTTTTGATCCAGACACAGCAATGATTGTAGTATTCAAACTTGCCTAATATTACATAAATCCGTTGACAAGTTTTAAATGAGTAAACAATGATAGGAAAGTCGTTATTCGCTATGAGAATACATTTTTATTCGTAGTATTTGTTTTCGTTACAGATACTCTTACTTATTATGGTTTCTATTTGTATTAGCTGCTGGTCACTTCGCTGATTCACTTATTCAAAATCGATGGACAGTTTTATCTGTTCGTCGATTAATGACTGCTATTGGTTTACTTGGACCTGCACTATTCATGTTGCTATTTATTTCAGTTGATAATCTTCTACTTGCTGTTGTGTAATGTCTATTTTAGCTTTATTTTTTATCTAAAATCTAATATTTCAATGTTATATTTTAGTTTTATTTCAATAAGCATGGGTTTAAGTGCATGTAATTCTGCTGGTCATCTATCAAATCATGCCGATATTGCACCTAATCATGCTGGTATAACATTCGCTATATCGAATACTCTTGCAACAATACCTGGAATATTAGCCGGTCCTGTTACCGCTGAATTAGTTGTTGCCAGTCACGGTCGTTGGTTTCCAGTATTTATTTTAGCAAGTGGTGTCAATTTTGTTGGTGCCATTATTTATCAAAGTCAAAGTGCTTCAACACAAATTTTGTGATTAATTAAAATAAACTCTTAATTGTATAGACAACAATATTTTTAAAACAAAAACAAATATGACAGATCTGTTTATTTCATTAATGTAGTTTTGAAATTTCGATTTCAATGAAACCACAGATGTTTTGTTTTTAGCACGAGATAGAAAGTTCATAAAGAACAACTTAACAAATATAATCTGTATTTTTCTTTCTTTTGAATTTTTAGATGGCTAAAAGTAAACGAAGTAAACATATGCGTGCAATGCGTAGACTTCTTCGAGAAAAACTATCGAAGAAGGATGAAGCAAAACGATTGACATCAATGAAAAAGGATATATTCATACGTAAACAAATATTTTTTTCTCTTCTAAAATAATTATGTTTCAATTTTTTTCTTCTTATTAGCGGCGAAGAATAACTCATTAGATGATGATAGTAAGTTTTAAGAAAAGAATATATATATATATATATAATTAAAACTATGATTTTATCTAGAAGAAATGCAAATTAGTACAAATACAACAACGGAATACAATGTTCGTACATTAAAAAATAAAGATGGACAATTTCCATCATGGTTAAGTGGTCGTCAACGAAAACGTTTACAGGCTAAACAAGCCGTAGTAAAACGAATTGCAAAGAAGAAAAAATCGAAAACACCAGGAAAAAAAGAAAAAAAGAAAATTAATTTAAATACATCAGACGCTATGTTAACATAATTAGCTTTTTGTTTTCTTATGAATAAAACACAAGAAAGGATATAATTCATACTCTTTTTTTTCAGATATGCTCTATTTTATTGGGCTCGGTTTAGCTGATGTAGATGATATAACTGTTAAAGGTTTACGCATCATTAAAAATTGTAAAGAAGTTTATTTGGAAACCTATACAACTATTTTACAAGTCGATCAAAAGACATTAGAAGAATATTTAGGAATTTCGATAATAGCAGCTGATAGAGAACTTGTTGAACTTTCGGCAGGTGAGAAAACAACATGTCTAAAACAAACATGAATCATTAAATCTTTGTGTTTTCTTGTTTTTGGCATGTAAAGATAAGATATTAACTAATGCTCGAGATTATGATATTGCATTTCTTGTCGGCGGTGATCCACTTTCAGCAACAACTCATACTGATTTAATTTTACGTGCTGTTGAACTTAATATTCCATATAAAGTAATTCATAATGCTTCAATAATGAATGCTATTGGTAGTTGTGGATTGCAGGTAGAAGATTTTTTTGTTAGATAAATAAAAAGTATACATATAATGTGTATTTCTATGTGAAGTTATATCATTTTGGTGAAACAGTTTCCATTGTATTTTGGACAGATACATGGCGACCAACAAGTTTTTGTGAAAAAATTGTTGCTAATCGACGACGTGGTCTACATACACTTTGTTTATTAGGTTAGATTCTTACATTTTTGTTTTTCAATCGATAGATTTTTATCAAATTGAAAATTTTAGATATCAAAATAAAAGAACAAGATGAAGCTAGTTATATGAAGTTTGTTGTTGACTTTTGCTTGTTGTATTGAAATTTTAATTAAAAGTTTTTAAAGGAAAACCAAAACATATTTACCACCTCGTTTTATGACAACATCACAAGCAGCTTCACAAATTCTTGAATCAGCTAAAGAATTACAAGTTGAAGACAGTAAGTTTTTTGTTAATTTTCTTTACATTCAAATCGGTACTTACGATGAATGAAAACAAATTTTCAGTTAACAAATAATCATGACATTAAAGATCAATCTTTGAAACAATCTAATCATCACTGAATGAAAGGCGATATATCATATTATTTGAAGAAGGCTTATCATATGAATTTTAATCCGAGAACAATCAACCTATAGCCTATGCCGCTGATAATTGTGTATCATCACTCCTACTGCCCGTAGAGAAAATTACTATCGTTTTTTCTTTATCAAAGTAAGATAGTACGAGCAGCTATGATATAATCTTTGAAAATAGAATCTTCCAATAATGTACGATTTTTTAGAAGAGACATAAAATCATTTGTGTTTTGGCAAAGCCTGATTAATATTTATGTAAATTACTTTCTATTCTAGTCATCAATGATAAAACGCTATGTGTAGGTGCAGCACGTATTGGTTGGTCAGATGAAAAATTTATAACAACAACTTTACGTAGAATGGCTGATGAAGTTGATTTAGGCCGTCCGCTGCATTCACTTGTTATTGCTGGTCAATTGCATCCACTCGAAATTGATTATCTTAAAATTCATACTATTGAATCATCATTTGATCAATTAGCTCTAGAGCACAACCAGAGTTTAAGTCATTAAAGAAATAATATGTTCTTCTGTAAGCTGTTTTGTTTGTTTTTAATAGTTATTCATAAGAAGTACAACATTTTGAAATTGTTGTTTTATTTAAAAAAGAAAGGAAAAGAAATCATTTTATTTCATGCGAAAATGAACATGTGGATGTAAAACAGAAATAGGTGAGGGTTGATGATCGAGACTTATAGAATTGGATATTTCATTCATTGATATTTGTTGATGTATTGTTGGAAAATAAAGATCAAGATGATCGATTTTTTCTAGTAGATCTCGAATTCGTTCACTAGAATTTTCTGGTAAATTTTCATTTTTTTGTTGTTGAAATTCATTTTCAATTTTCTTTAATGTAGTTTTTATTTCTTCATTGCCCAATTCATATTGTCTAAAGAAGGTAAAAGCAAACTTCAGGATAGGAAAAGTAATAATATCGATATTTAGATAACTTCTAGAATGTTTTCTTTTTTTGCTTTACTAGCCTTTACAATAGTATTTCATTTTACTATAATTGACGCTAGAGAAATATTTGGAATAAAGCTGTTCATCTCTTTTATTCGATGAAATTATTGTGAATATCTCTCCGATTAACAGCAATTGTAGTAAGTATCTAGAAACATCACAACTGATGCATTACATATTAGTTGAATCTGTGAATTAACTAAGCTCAAATAAACTGTACATAGTCTGATACGAGTTTTTGCCGTCCGTCTATTACCGTGAATAATCTGTATTTTTTCGTTAGTGTCAATAATGAATTCGACGACCATTTTCAGTGATACCTGAAAAATACACTTTCTACTTTGGATTTGTAACTTGACATAGATACAAGCTTTGTCAAAAATAGTTTTTCCTTAATATATCAGGTCTTGCTGCTGTTCCAATCTTAACACGTAAGCATGGTAATCGCATCCCCCATTCATGAATAAAGTTGATATTTTTATTTTAGAATATTAGTGAACTGAATTGTACATTTATTTTTTCGTTAAATAATACTAATTTCGTTGTAATCCCTATATAAAAAAGTCTACTCGAGAATGATCAAGTATTAGAAAAGTGAGGAAGACTGTTTTCGTTTTTCAGTGTATAAATAAAGAAAATTTTCTGCAACTTCCTATACGATATTCTAACGCGGATGTCACTTTGAACTAACCGAATAATTTCATTCTGTAGCTTTTCTTGGTGATTAATATGTAAGCATTCTTTTTGAAATATTTCATTTTCTTCATCAATATCAAATAAAAGTAAATCAGCATTTTGATGAATCTTTGTTATGGATGGTGTATTATGATGACTTAGTCCTTGTGTTAATATATCATAATTAACGGGTGTTGTTCTTTCAATACCTGATCCTAATGTACCATTACTAAAATGAAAATTTAGTATTGTATCAAGAAAGTCTTCGTCATTCTTATGAGAAGATTTCAAATAATCATTAAGATGTAGTTGCGTTATTATTCCAATAGAAATAAAAATTAAACCTATTAAAAAACAAATAATAATAGATATAATACTAATAGAATATTGTGTAGAATTAAGATGATTCTGGCATATTATAGGCTGTTGAGTTAATGAATGAAGGCAACATTGTTCTATTTTTGAACGATTAAAATCGATTTTTTTTAGAAATGTTATTTGCTCGAATTGAATACGCAAACGAGATGTACATGACGATGGTTCATAAGAACATGACGAATTTATATTCGGATTAAATGGAAAAAGTTTTGATTCATACGAAAGATTATTATAATCATAGTGTACAAACACAACTAGTTAAAAATAAGTTGTTTTTTTCTGTTTTTCTTTGAAACAAAACCAATCTTACTTACTTGTACATATATATGGAATACAGTAATTAAAAATTTGGCATCGACGTGATTCACATAATTTCACATGTGTATGTGTTATATTTACAATGGAACAATTAATTTTATTTATTCCATAATGATCATATGCTGTGTAGATTATAATAAAAACACATAGGCCAAGAGCAATTAAACTAATGCCCGATATACCGAATGTAACAGAATAAAATTCTAGTTTATTTTTTTTATATTTATCTAACCATGAGCTAAAAAAATAAACACGAGGTCTGAAAGAATTATTATTAGGATCGAAATCTAGTTCATTAATATTATTAGATTCTGTCGAACTTTCTTGCATAGAAAGATAAACGAAACATTGACTGGCGCTTTATTTAGATTGATTAAGACATTTTATGGCATAAAATTATGATAGTTTTGTTATTATATTGTTTGAAATCCTAATTAAATTTTTTTTTGTGAGAGTTTTTCTTTGGGTTTAAAAGAAAACTCAACACAATATGTGTCTTTTGTTTTCTTCATACTAATACAGAATGCTCAAGTAAATTGCATATTGAATAGAAAAATTCTCTTTTTTGCATTGTTACCATCCGCTAGTTATTCTTTTTTAATATTTCGCTGTTCGCAATTAGACATTATTATTATTCTGCACATAGATCTATGGAACAGATTAGCTTTTTTGTTTTTGTTTTAAAGACATCTATTATCAATAAATAATAAAGAAAAGATTACCGAACATAACATTTTTTATTAATGAGACGTTTCGTCAACTACTGTTAACTTCGTCAGTCAAAATAAAAAGAAGTTACATGAAAGAGAAAAGAGACTTTATATACAATAATAAGTTGATAAAATTTTATTAACTTATTGTTGTTCTTTTTCTCTCTCGTCCAAATGGACAATAATACTCATAAATTGTATATAACGTCTCTTTTCTCTTTCATGTAACTTCATTTTATTTTGACTGACGAAGTTAACAGTAGTTGACGAAACGTCTCATTAACAAAAAATGTTATGTTCGGTAGTCTTTTCTTTATTATTCATTGTTAAATGTGTTTACCGAATTAAAATAAACAACAATTACTCAGGCATCCATTATGTTCACAACAGATCTCAATATGTTACTCTGCATATCGATAAAGTTAGAAACGCTGTTATTAATTTTCTTCCTTTCTGTCGCCTTTCTAAGCGACTTATTTCATCCTTAAAAAAACAATGACTCATATATTTATTTCTAGATTATTCTTCATATTTTTTGTTCAATACAGCAGCACATTTCAACGATTTTTGTTTTAAGATCATCTATTAATCATGTCATCGAGTGGTTCAGGCGACAAAGCTAGCGTAGAAGATAAAATCAAACAATTAATTAAAGAGAATAAAGTTATGGTCTTTTCCAAGATTTATTGTACGTAAAAATTTACTTTTTCTGAAAATAAAACATTACTAATTATTTTGTTTTGATTTGCTTATTGAAGGTCCATACTGTACCAAAGCAAAAAAAATTCTTGGCAAATACAAACTAAAAGATTATAAAGTAATTGAACTCGACAAAATGCAAGATGACGATGAATACATGGATGTACTTGGAAGAATGACAGGTGAAGATACTGTTCCACGTGTATTTATTGATGGAGAATGTATTGGTGGTGGTGATGATACAGAAAGATTAGAGAAGAAAGGTGAACTTGAAAAAAAATTAAGAAAAGCGAATGCATTGGAAGATTAAAAGAAAACAGATCTGAATCAATCTTATTCAAGACTTTATCTCAATTTCTTCTTAGCTGCTATTTGGAGAATGCTTGCACTTTTTCCTTTTGAAACCTTATTAATAAACACAACTCATTTTATTTTATTCGGTTGTTTTGTTTTTGTGGCAATGCAAATTTAATACTTCAGGTTGAATGTAAAAGCAATCAAATCAAGTATATATGACACAACCAAGTCATGAACATGAAAAGAAAATATTGAAAAAAATTGTTCCGTATTATGTATTCATCAAGTAAAATAATCTATCTTATATAAATTTTCTTGTCAAATAATCGGACTATTTCAAGATATTTCATTAAGTAGTCGAACTCCATCTGATCAGTGATAATACAAAGTAAAATGAATTTACTTAATGGATCTCTTAGAATTTAGTAAATTAAATAATAGAAACAACTCTATTGGTGGATTCGATGATATTTATAAGTCTAGGTTTCTGCAATGTCTAGATGATTCTAACTTAGTTAACTTAACTTTACTTAGATACACGATTTTCAGTTTACTAATAGAAATCTATGAATTTCTTTTAATACTGTCGCAGTACAATATTGAGATACTTTGGCACCTATAGAGAAAACATTTCTATGAATTCGTAAAAGTAATTATTTAAGCTGATCGTTGATGATTACTGATAGATTTAATTCTCATTGTTTTCAAGTAATATGTTTTTCAATTTAGCCCATTACATTTTGTATTATTTTCAAAAACAAAATCTATATGCATTCTTTGTATATTTCATTTCATTCACATTCTCGGATCCTAACATTGGCAGAATGTTCACTCTATACAAGTATTTTCAATTCCAATCGAAATGTTACGCGTAGCTAGTGATGGATACATCAAAGAGAGATTTTTTGGCTTCACGTCGCGAAGATAAAAGAACTTGAAAACAATATCAATAGAAGTTCACGAAATAGACAAACATGCATTTTTGAATATTTAGAAATTCTTAATTTAATAAAATAAAAGTTAGATAAATATTTTGTTGATATTATTTTATGACCCATTCAATTATCTGTTCATCTCTTTTATTGCAATAACATTTCCGAAGACCAGGTGGTTGTATACATTTCATGAAATAGTGTTGCCTCGGACTTGCTGATGGAATGTGTTTCAACCAATATAGTAAAATTATTACAGGAGTCAAAATCAATTCTAATATTCATCCATAGTAAATTCTGACAGAAAAATGTATATTTTTCAACTACAAAAAGAACTTTCGAAGATGTTAAAAAATTCTGTTGGTTTTTAATAGAAAAATAAAATTCGATTTTCTCTGTATAATTTTTACAAGTTATTGATATGTTTTTTTCTCGTCGTCATTGAACTTTATTAGTGCTATAGATGCTAAGATCGAAACGATAAATATATCAACTAATTTAGTTCGTAAATTAGACTCATCATTCATATTTATCGTTTAGATACTCGAGAGTCTTTAACAGACTCGTAATGAGGTATATATTTCCCAAAATATACGAATTGGAAACTACAATTAAATTAGTTCGATGTCATCGATTTATATGGAAAGATGGGTTCAAACTGATAATGAAACGAAGGGCTGTTGTTCATTAACGATGATGTGGGAAGAAAAATAATTTTTTTAGGATTCCATCGAGAGAAATACATCCCACGTACGATGATATTAATTTCTCATTTTTTTTTTGAGTTACAGTATAAGTGGAAAGTAATAGTTCAGAAAACATTTATTCTAACATTTTATCTTGAGTGAACACCACATCATCATCTTCATAATCATGCAATCTAATACTATTGTCCGATTAACTATGGCCATGTGCCTTGTCTTCCTACTTTTCACTACTGTTCTTTCCGAATCTAGTGTAAGTTTTCAAATAATTATATTATTTTACTTAGTGTAACTTGTGAATTTTTCTATTCTAGTCAGCTGATTCAAACGCAGAGTAGATAATAGTTCAGCAATATATATATTTTTTTCTTTATATTAAAATTTCTTTAGATCCAATAAACGTGTTGTTCGATCGGTATTCAGTGAATCGGAAGATGATATCAACAAATTTTGTCACTATCTTTGTACGAATGATCAATTCCTTGCTAAACGGTAAGAAAAATTTGCTTTGTTGAATTATTAGTATTTTAATAAAAAATTATTTTTAGAGCTTATTTAAAGCGCTTCGTTCATGGTCGATCAGTACACGATGACGTTGAACAACAAAATGACGACGATGATCTTCTCGAAAAACGATTTGTTCATGGCAAACGTTTCGTTCACGGTTAAACATCATACAGAAAAAAATAACTTTTCATTTTATTCATTATACGCATGCCGTTGTAATTAATTAAAAAGACTCTTTAAAAATAATAATAAATTATGGGATTCGAGTTACTAAAATAAGTCAAACATTAAATATAAGATATGAACAAAAAAAAAGAAATATGGTATTCACTGAATTCATGTTCATCACTGACATCTAATGGAAAATAAAAGTGTCAGGCCTGTTTCCTTTGACAACAATCGGCACTATGAAATAAGACGAGAAAAGAAGAAAAAAAAGAAGTAAAGTATAAAAAATAAAAACAAGAAGACCTTCAATTTGATGATTCAACAAGATATTTGAAGAAAAAAACCAACTATCATAATTTTAAATCTATATATAACTTTGTTTTTTGTCATTGTGAGTAAAAAAATACGAAGTCATCTCGTATTACACAATGATTACATATCCAGAGTATAAAATCAATAACCAAACGATTTTACAAGAACAATTTGATGAGAATTATGAACCTACTGACGACGAAATCCGTGAATATGCAATTTACATTGGTATTAATCCAGATAAAGTAAATTAGTCGCAAAAAAAGAAATCTCAAACGTCATCCTACTGAAAATTTCTTTTTAATAGGAACGTCATCTTCTGTGGTTAGCGAAAGAAGGTATTATGAAACCTTTACCACCTGGTTGGAAACCATGTCAAGAAGAGAAAGGAGAATTATATTATTTTAATTTTGATACTGGCAAAGCATCATGGGATCATCCTTGTGATGAAATTTATAAAACACGAGTTATTGAAGAACGGTATGTTTCATCATATTTTCATGTTCTTGTTCACTATCAAATCTTTCTTTTTTATTTTTTAAGACGAAAATTATCTGGATCAAACGCATTACTTAATACGAATCCAAGAGGTAGATCCCATTATTTTGATTATTTTCTAAAATTATATTCCATTGAGCTTTCAAAATAATCCAAATCATTATCAATATAAACTTCTGCTTTTTAGGAGATTCATCTGAGCGTCTTTCTAGTTTCTTTTTCCTAAAACTTTCTTTAGCTACTTGAAACTCGAATAAGTAAACCTCTAATTAAATAAACTGCATTCTATCGCATTACCAAGCTAAAGTGTTTATCAAACATAATTTTATAATAATAGTTTCTTCCATTATTTTAAGTAACAACATTATATGAGTATGACGTCAGCAATAAAAATGAAGCGGTGTTGCGTTTCTTGTTCAATCTACCTGTTGTCACGTTTCAATGAAAATAAAAGATTTCAAAGAAGTTTCGATAATCAAAAACGTATTTCATAATTTTGCTCGTATGTGTCCCTTATGTACTCTAGCTTAAAATTACTCCAGAGAAGATTTCATATGAACAAATCATTCCTGCCGGTCCAACTATTATTATTTGACTTGTGCCTAACCTATGCACACAAGTACACATATAATTTACATTCAAATATCATTACATTTCTACAATAAATTCTCAATCATTCCAATTTGTATTCATGACTGAGATTATCAGTAATCAAATACGTTGTGACTTGGTTGATATTTAAATAATGATGATTAATTGATTGCATTGATATCATAGAAGTACAAAGTCTCAATTATAATGGTATCAGTTAAATATGCTTCATTCTTGATAAATTATCGTATAAGTTTAATATTAATGTCTAAGAGTTTTGAAATATCAACAAGTAAATTGATATGCACTCTTCAAATATTTTCTTCTTTCTTAAAAATATATGAATCGATTTGAAACTATTAGTAACGATGAGGTGTCACCTTGAAATCCTGTAGAAAAATCATATATATATATATATATTGTTTTTACATACGTACTAAGAGTTTTCTAATACAATGAATACGATTCTATTCATTAATCAAATATCTTTTATTATAATTACATTTTATATAAAAGAATTTTAAAATTTTTATTAATATAGGAAAAAAATTTACTATTGATCCAATGTAATAAATGTTTTGATAATAAGAGGCTTATGAAACTACTAAGTATTATTATTATTATTATTACTAAAACCTTTCATCGCGTCTGCCGACTAAACGAGAATAACATTTCATGCTAGAATTCTATAAAAACATATTTTCATGTTCAGATACTCTCACTCAGACTGGCAGAAGTACATCGACCGTAAGCGATTATTTATCAGGTGGCAAAAAATCATTTCAAATGGGAACTCATGTTAACACACCGGTTGTTACGAGAACTGAAGCATCAGGTAATAGATTAGGTAATAAACAACAGCAAAAAAGGGAAAATCGATCTTCAAATTGTGAAAATTATTTTTGATTAGATGCTCAATATGTAAATAGTGATAATGATGAAATTGAAGAATTAATGAACAGCGACAATGATGATGAAGAACAAAGTAGCGATGATTTCAGAAGAAGAATTGATTTCGGTAAATAATGATATATTCTAGAAAATTAGGATAGATAATTTTTCTATTTCTATAAAAATTAGGCATTGATCCTTTACTTTCGGCACGTATCGAACGAAAAGAAAAAGAAGCCATTACAACATCAACAATGTCTGCATCTCGTACAATGAATTCATTCGAACATACAGGTATACTATCTTTAATACCCTTACAAATATATATTAAATATATGCATATATATATTATAGACAGAAAAGTTGATAATAGAAAAGATTCTCCGAATCATAATGATGAAGAAAATGTTCGAAAAAATCGTGCTGAAATAGTAGCGGAAGGTGCTCTACGTCATCCATCAACTACTAATGTGAATAAACATGTAACTAATTTAACTAACGTAAATATACATTATAATCTATGACTTTTAATTAAAATTTCCTTAGGACGATACATTAGTTACACCACGTGAAGAATATGATCTAACTAAATTACGATCACGACTTGAACAGTAAATAGATTTATTTTTTATTTCATTTAAAAATTTGAATTTTATTTCATTATAAAGATCAGCTAATGAAGAAAAATTACAGATACTTGAAGATAATCGAATTTATATTGAAAAATTGAGCAAAGAATTAAAGTTGGCAAAAGAAAAAGAAGAACAAATATTACGTGATAAAATGAAAGCTGATTTAGCGTAGGATCAATTCCATAGAACAATAAACTTCATTTGATTGTTTTATAACATTTAGTTTGATCGAAAAATATACGCATGAAAATATTGCACGTGAAAAAGATAGATTAGAAAATCAAAAACAGCAAGAATTAAATAATATCAAACAAAACATTGAAAGAGAAAAGGAAGACTATCAAAAGAAGTTACGGTAATGGAAAAGTAGAATAGAATAATTTAGAAATAAATCGAAAACCGTTTTTAATTGTAGAGAAAGTATGCAATCAGATCTGAATGTATATAAAAATTCGCTTGATCAACACAGTAATGCAAATACACAAATTCGTTCGTTACAAGATAAACTCAATCGAGAAAAAAGCGAATTTGAAGAGGTTCTATTTTTTTTTTATAGATGTGTATCATCTTATGCATGCATAGGAATTTGTATTTATTTATTTTTCTATAGAGATTACGTCTAATAGAAAATCGGCATAAAAATGAAATTGACGATTTAAATCGACGTTATGAACAAATCAAAGCTGATAGAGAAAAATTAGAACAGCATTTGAAAGAGGTATGCTTAAATCTATTTAATACCAAAGTTGAGTTTTCCAATCATAAAATCTAAAAATTATCAAAGTTCTAAACCGATAAAAGCTTTTGTTAGCACTTGATTTTTATTGAGATCACTAACAATGATATCCTAACTGTTTATTAGAGATATACATGATAAATTATTTTCTTACCTTTGGCTTATTCTCTAAAAACCTACGTCTATTTCTCATTGAGACGTAAGAAGTTTCTATTTCAGTCTCTCTTGATACTATCCGATTGGGGAAATACTAAAATCAGTACCCGAGAACAGAAGGACGTACACGATAAATATATTTTTGTGTATCCTTTAGTCTGACGCACTGAGAAGATCTTTCTAACACTTACTCAACTTTACTTTTCACAATGGAGTAATACTAGACATCTGTATCCGACGAATACTACTTTCAAGAACTGAGTTAATTTCACATAAATCGCATGATTAACTTAGTCAAACATTTTTAATCTTAAAAAAATGGCAGCAGTCGGCATTTCATTGTCTCCAAATATGCTTATCAATTGTGAAATATCCAGTATATACTGACAAATATTAGACCATTGATGACAAAATCTAGAAAAATAGGTCATTCATCCGTTAGAACCCTAGCAGATTATGTATAAATTTAAAATGCTTGAAGTAATTTTGATCATAATATTATTGAGAAACATTAACTAAATTATTGACGACAAGTTCTATTTGCATAGTTACTCAGTTTAATGTCTTCGCCGAAATCATTCACATTTATAAATTTTTACACAAGTCCCTTTTGTAATGCGACCCAAGCCTGGTTATTATTATTATTATTATTTTCTCAATCTGATTTAGTTTGCATAATAAATCAAAATTTCAGAGCTAAAAAAATCAACCAAAAAATACTCTGTCTCGACGAATTTCTGATTACAGATGAAGCAATAATAAGAAAAAGAAATTCAAGAACTTAAGAAAGTAGTAGAGATATGTAAAGGTAGACATATGTAAAATAAACGATGTTTGAATTGAATTGAAGTGCACCATAAAGAGATCTCTTTTCATAAGTTGGAAATCTAACAAATATGATGATGGAACTGTATTTGTCTTTTATAGAAAGATAATCATTGTTCAACGTTACAGAAAACCTTAGATCAACTACGTAGTGACAAAGGAACGCTTGAAAGGAAATTACAAGATGCTGAAATACAATTGAAAGCTATTGATGAAAGTCATCGGCAAATAAATTTATCAAATGCTCATAGATCTCTCACGAATGCTACTGAAAACGACGATGACGACGACGATGACGACGATGATGAAAATTTTGATCCAAAAAAACTGACTAGCAAAAATACAAATGGTTTTCATGATAATGATGATGTTGAACGGTTAAGTGACACAGATAGTGATGTTGTAGAAATGGAACAAACATTAAAAGAATTACGACAAACTCAACGTGATTATATGTCTCTTCTTCCGATATCAAATATAGATGATAAACAAAAGCAATACACAAAAACAGCAACAGTTGATTTAACAAAACTATCGGTTGCTGATGTTGCTCCAGTTGTAAGAAATATTCGTACAATTAATCGTAATGCGCCAAGAACGTATGAATCTTATGAAACAATGCCTAATCAAGTATTAACCGATTCAGGAAGATGGTCGAATACGATGATGTCAACACTTGGTAATAATACAAATTCATCAGCGATGTATCAAACAGTCAATGGGTATCAACCGATACTAACAAAAACTAATCATTGGAGTTCACAACCAACTCTTGTTACAAGAGAAGCAGTATTAAATGCAGCACGTAAAGTATTTGCTCCTAATGTAATCGATCAATTAACATCAAATTCAAAATCATCAACACATTGAAAATAGAGAGTTTTTCATTATTGACTTTCACCAAGCTTCGAGACGAATTTGCACGTTAGTTTTTTTTCATTTCATTGTATAATTGTGCAATTAATTTGTTTCTTATTTTGAACTTATTGATGGATGTATGCACATCCTTTCGTTTACTTATCCTATGCTTTTGTTTTTCGTTTGAAATCGATAGAGAATTTTTTTTCAGTATGCATTTTCATTCTGTTTGTTTTGTGCAGATTTAAATAGGTTATTCTTTATTATTTCTCGAATTTTTGCTTCTTCCGATTGCACAACATTTTTTTTCGGTTTCTTATAGACGGCTATAGATAGACCGGTTGTATTTATAGGTGTGAAATAGATTTTTCTAGTTTTTTTTCGCAAAATATATAAAAGCTTCATGTGAAATAGTTTCATTCTTATCCTTATTTTTTTTTATTTGTCCGTTACTAAAGGAATTTCAAATAAAAATTAAGATTATATTTGCTATATATATATATATATATATCTGTTAATAAATCTTTCTTGATAGCATAAAAACCAACAACACAATAGTATCTATTATCTATTTATTTTGATGGTTTCTCTTAAGAGTAACTATTATTTTAATCATGATGGAGTTTTAACGAAAGAAAAAACTACATTTTTGTTGCAATTGAATATAACAATCCTACGTATTATACACAAAATCATTCTATACTGCACGTTCTCTCTTAATTCTCGATATTCAATCATCTACATTTATATAACGGGTGGGCCATAAATAATGTCATCCTCAGTGTTTTTGGAATATCTCACTCAA
>OENM01000347.1:16097-41948 GCA_900239745.1 Rotaria magnacalcarata | reverse complement strand
AAAAGGTCATTTTGTAGCCCTTGAAACGTTCTATTGGTTTTACGAATACTTTTTTAGACATATTCTTAATTTACTCGAATAAAGCCTTTTCTTTGCTCCCCTCTGTTCACGTTATGGGAATCCTCGATTAAGTTTCATCGCGATTTTAATTTTGTTATCATAAGTGGAAAATTATTATTGGGTTGAAGAAAGACGTTTTCTCTATAATATCGCTACGAGCAGAATGGTGTAAAGTAATTTTTTGCAGCGCTTGAAGTGCATAATAAGAACGATCGATGATTCCAACGCGTTTTTTGTAGAAGATTGACCGCTGAAGCCACGTAATCGTATCTGAATACTTCCTTGAAGCTCTTTGTTAGAAAGAGTACACTCGAAAACACCGAAAACTTCCATTAGAATTGGGTTTCGTATCTGATTTTCTAGAAGAAATGTAATAATTAATTTTCTAAAAATACGCCATTTTGGTGCATTGCAATGTGGACTGGGTATACTTCCATAGTCAGTCGTTCGAACAGCTTGTTTCACTAGGTTTTGTAGAGAATTGCACGGGCTACCTTTTGGAAGAAAAACTGAAGTATCTACGCCACAATTTGAGTGAGATATTCCAAAAACACTGAGGATGACATTCTTTATGGCACACCTGTTAGTTTACTGAGGATTTGCTATGATGGCGTTAAAAGAGCAACTACATTTTAAAATCTATTTATGTTACTAGAAATAGAAAATATGCTCAATTTAATTTTTGCTTCTAGTAAAAATGTCATTTCTTTAACATACAATATACAGGATGATCGACAAGAACTATTGAAATCTATCGACCAAATTTATATAAGACCTCTTTTTACTTGAATAATATGTTGACTTTCAAACGAAAATGAAAAATATTCAAATGAATGGGAAATTTTTTTTCAACTATATATTGGCTTGATGTGAATCTATCGAATTTTATGACTATATTATCGAGAGAAAATTGAAAACAAATATATTAATAGTCATAAATCAGTAAGCTATATTTCATGTACTAAGATTCTTAAAAAAAGAAATACTTTTTCATGCTAAAGTACTTTAAATATTATCCTGATAATATATCAAATAAGTAAGAACAAATACACATGCAACATATGTGTATTTCTTCATAAATCAATATGATTGTGAGAATAAACCTTCTGTCAGCTTTCTTTTCAAACTATTTCTAATAGCAAATGGTATTCGCGTAGACCTCATAGATATGAGTAGCATTCATCTCTCATTATTTTGTCTTTTTGTTGTTATATATCCGGTTCATTTACTTGATCCAAGTTGTAAGGGTAATTATAATACAAATCCAATCATACGAGATGAACCCACTTTTGTAAGTTCTGTACCAAATGGAAAACGGTTTGTTGTTGGAACAGATTATACTAAAATTAATATTGTTCATGTCTATGGTGGTACACCATACGATATGGGTTATGCATTAGGCTCATTGATGAGTAAAGAATTGAATATACTTATTCCTGAATATTTTGCTTATTTGGATAAAACAATTGAAGATGAATTGAAAAAGCTACCACCAGTAAAATTTCTAACAACTCAATTTTGTTTTTCTCAAAATAATATTTTCTCTTTGTTCAGTTTGTTGCAAAATGGATTGCAGAACTAGGTATACCAGGTGCTCTTGATCTGAATTATGACATAACGCGTATCTATACGCCTCCTTGGTTTGATGAAGAAATTCGAGGTATTGCTGCTGGTAGTGGTGTATCTTATCAAAATATTCGTCGGCTGAATTTAATTCCAGAACTAATCAAAGCTGCATGTACTGTTCTCGGTGCATGGGGTGAATCAACGTTAACATCAGCATTACTTCATGTACGATCACTTGATTGGGACGATCAAGCTCCTCTTGCTAACTATGCCATAGTAACTATCTATCATCCAAATGCATCCTATGAGGGTTATACTGATCATTTTCATGAGTTTTATAAACAAGAAAATTATAAATCACACGTATTTGCTAATATTGGTTATCTTGGTATGATTGGATCGATCGGTGGCTATAGTGAAGCTTCAATTGGTTTAGGCGAAAAAGTATGGATTACAAAAGAACAAGATATAACAACACGTTTTGGAAATCCATGGACTTATGTTCTTCGTGATGTTCTTCAATTTTCACATTCGATTGATTCAGCTTTAACAATGTTTACTAATGCTCATCGAACATGCTCAATTCATCTTGGACTTGGTTCATATGAACGCAATGTATCAGCTATGAATGATGAAAATATTGGATTTCGTGGTATTGAATATAGTGCAAATGAATTGAATGTCTACAATTGGGAAGATATGTTTGATACACCACATCATCCACGATTGAAAGATGTTGTCTATTGGGATAAACATGTTCAACCATCAGATGATCCATGTTTAGGTAGTTTGCTTGTCGAAGGTTATGGTCAATTGAATCCAGAAATTATCATTCAAAATATTACGAGTGTTGCAGAAACCGGTAATGCAATTAATTTCGTTCTTGACTATGGTGAAAATGCTGCTTACGTCGCATACAGCGCACCCGACGATCCACAAGGGCCATTGGAAGCATACAAGCGAGCTCATATAAGACTTGATATGGCAAAATTATTTTCTGAACCAGCACCAAAATAAAACTATCATTTTAAAATAAATTTGACGCTAAATTTTCACATAAACATTTTTAAGAACACGTTATTTTTCTTATTTAATCTCCAAATTTGCAGGAAAAAACACAGAAAAAAACAAAAAGTATGACCAAGCATGAAACAATATACACAACAAGAAAGAAAAACAAAAACAACATCGATAACAACAGTTGTAAATGTCCTAGTCTAGTTTACAAATCATCAAGATGTGGCAACCAAAAAATCTAAACAAGATAATGATAATAATAGTTTAAACAGCTGCGAAAAAAAAAACTTACCAATTGATTCGATGCACTAACAAGTAGCATAAATTTTGGATTCATAGAAACGATTGTTTGGCCAGACATTGAATCAGAAACAAGTGTACATACACGATTACCTGTTTCAGCATTCCAACAGTGAATACGACCATCACTGGCACCTAAATATAGATTGATAACTATTCATACAATATCTGCAGGATAAAAGTTTGAAACACGATACAATTGTCCTAGTTAATCCGAGAAAGATATTCTTTTTCATTAATTTCAAATCCGATTGTTAGATTGAGATTTATGAAATAACCATTCTTTTTTTTTATCAGGTCGAAAGTCAATTCATTAGATATTTCAGTATATTAATGAACAGTACACATTCGTTTAGAAGCTAAAGTTACAAAAATTCATAAACCCTTCAACTAAGAAAAATATTTAAAAATTCAGATAAAACTCTCAAAAAAAATCAAAGTGCGACCAAGAAATTTCCCAATTCTAATTATAGACGTCATTCTTCAATTGATTATTTGCATTTCAAAGTAATAGGAAACTTATCTACATATGATAACGAGACATCATTAATGTAATTACAATGTTTCGAGTTAGAATCTGTCATAGTTTGAGGAGAATACCATATCTCTAATATTTTCTTTCAGTATTCCCTTTAGATCATGTTACATCAAAAATACTATCGCATATTTTCATTCGATTTTACAAACCACAAAAGACAAATTGAGCATCCGGACTGAATGAAGCTTCGATGGGCACATTTTTTGTATTTGAAAAACCCTGTAATACAATCAAAACGATAATGATTTAAAAAAATAAATGAATTTAATTGTATTTCAACAAACCGATAAAGTATGCTTAAGTTGTCCAGTAAATGCATCAATTAAACGAATAATATTACCATTCGTGGTAAGCATAATGGTTTTACCATCGGCGCTAAATTTCAAACTTGTCCATTCACAATCTTTCTCTTTTGGTAATTGAAATGTTGAAAAAGGACCCTATTATAAAATATAGAAATATTTTTCTTTTGCAAATTCAAACTTAAATCCAATAAAATAACCTTATCGAATGAACGTAAATCATACAATTTAATCATTTCCGATGTAATACCAGCACCGAAAATAAGACCCTACGTATATAAGATTTTATCATCGATTTTAAATATATTAAAAAAGAATCTCACTTCTGGATCGAAATTTGCAACTGGTCGACCATTCAAATGCATCAGACCCTGTCAAATAACAAAAATACATTATCAATCATTTTAAATCGACTGTTAAAAACTCGAAACACTAACTGCACAGTTAGCTGATTTTAAATCCCATAATCGAATCGTATTATCAAGAGAACCAGACAAGAATATATCATCGACTGGTGACATTGATAATGCAATAACTCTAATTTAAAAAAATTAAATGATCAATTACAAATACAAACTCAAATATTCGATTTTACTTTCGAACATGACCAGGAAAATATCGAATATATTTGTTATCATGTAATGATAAAAATCGAATCGTATCTAAAAATAAATAGCTATCAGTCAAATTCATTAGAGAAAATTTCTTAACTTACCATCAATTTTTGTTGAACTATGTATAACTGTATTTGTTGCATGTGTAAAACGAATTAGATCGACACCATATTTTTTGCTATTAAGGGTCTTCTTAGCTCTTGAACAAATAATAATAGGAAATTGTTTTATTATTTAACGAAGACAGAGAAAGTTAGAAAAATCATGAATACGTACGATCCAGCTTGACAGTCATATATAACAATAGAGTCATCATCACTACTTGTAATTAATGTTTCACCATTAGCAGAAAAATCCAATGCATTGATTCTATCCGTATTTTCATGGAAAACACGAGCATTACGAAATGTTTTAACAACAGCTTCAGTTAATTTAAGTCCTTCAACGTTATTATTAGATGTTGAATTTGAAGGAGATGTTGTTGCATTTAACGTTGTAGCCATTAGTTGAGATTCATCACGCATAATCAATTCATATGAAAATAGAATGAAAATTAAAAAAAGTTCTTCCCGTTTGGGCAAATCCTTAATGAGTTTTCCGTTTTTCTGTGAATTTGATTTCACATTGTGTTGTGAATATTGTTAATTGGTTTGACGAATCGAAGAAATCTCGAGCGCCACATTCAATGAATTTATTTAGAAAACAGTTTCCTCATTGGTCGACTCAGTTCATCAATTAGAATAAGGTATTTGTTGGTGTCGAAGACAAGAAGAATAGGTCGTCTGTGTTATATTGAATTGAACATGAAACCGCTGGCAATATTTCGAAATCAATTCGATTTTCAATCTTTACGATGGAAAGACATGATTCGGTTCGTTTCTATTTAATAATTAGTTTTTAGAACTGAGATTTTGTTTTGATAATTTTCGAAAAATATTATCTTGTCATAAAATCATCGCAAAGAGTCGAGCGTACTTTTCTTTTATTTCGAAGGCGAAAGTCATTTCATGCTTTTGGAAAATATATTTATTTAGATGGTTTCCCGGTCATATGCACAAAGGTATGAAAGATCTCGAAGAATCACTATTACGTACTGATGGTATTATTGAAGTTCATGATGCGCGTGTTCCACATTCTGGTCGTAATTCAGAGCTATACAAGCGATTGGTTGGTGGCCATAAGCCACATTTACTTATACTTAATAAATCAGACTTGGCCGATCCACATTATGTAAGTAAATCAATAGAATACATTCAAATTGAACAACCAAATACCCAAGTTGTTCATACAAGTTTAATGTCAATTGATATGAAAGAATTAACAAATATATTCGGTCGTCTTCTTCAACAAATAGTTGAATCACCACGTTATACAAGACGTTCATCACTTGAATATAATATTGTTGTGTGTGGAATACCTAATGTTGGCAAATCAACTTTTAGTATGTTCATCTTCGTTTTTGTTTTTGAAATCTCGATATTAGAAAAACAAAATTCATGTTTCTTTCTAGTTAATAAACTTCGTAATTTATTTGCAAATAAAGCCAGTTGTGAACGTGTTGGCGCAAGTCCTGGTGTCACACGTAGCATGAGTGAAAAAGTTAAAATATCAAATCGACCAAAAGTATTTGTACGTGACACGCCTGGCATACTTGAGCCACGTTTAAAATCAGCTAATGAAAGTTTTCGATTACTTTTAACTAATTGTATACCAATTCAACAACGTGAATTATCTGATATAATTGCTGACTATGGTTTATTTCTATTAAATAAATATGAACAACAACGTTTATACATGAAATATTGCGAACTTGATAGACCAACTGATGACATATTAACTGTTCTAACTGCAATAGCAAAACTAAGAACTTGTACACAAGTATATGGAAATAAACGAGGCTATGATTTGACAGGTGCAGCGTTACATTTCATTAACGAATTCAATAAAGGTACATTTGGTAAGTATTCTTTTTTGTGTTTGGTTTAGAATCTTTCGTTTTGCATATTATATTTTTATTCTAGGTCATATAACACTTGATCAAGATATTCTTGATAGAATGGAACTAGAAAAATTGAATGATACCAATTTATTTCGAACTAGCTCTGGTCGAATAAAAAAATCAATTTAATTCCTTAGTTTTTGTTTTTGATAGAAAACATTATGTGTTGATCGTTCTTTTTATTTTTTAGATAAACATGTCTAAAAATTGGAATGATAATATCGAAACATTTGCTAGTAAGATACATATACTTAGCATTTGTTCCTCATCAAGACAATGTTTTTTAATGAATTTTAGAACATATTCAGATATATAAAGCATTAGCTCTTCGTTGGCAGACCAATGTAAGTTCAGAAAGTTTTCAAAATAAAGTCTTCTGTCAAAACTAGAAATAAATATTGAACTAATAATTCTAAATGAAATAATTGACTTTATATATTACGTAAAAAAGCTTTGTTTCCTGAGAGTCAGAATACTGCGACCTTCCTGTAGTTTGTCCAAGTGAAAAAATCCAATATATATATATATATATATATATATAGTTTGTAACAATTGTTAATAAAATGTAATTAAATAATCGAGTATCAGGAGTGTATTGACGAATAAAGATGTTCATTTCTTGTATTAGAATCATTTAACATATCTCTCCTAATGATATTCTGAGAGTTTATTTTACAGCTTTTTTCCATGCAAATTATTGACAGACATCAGTCTCACCTATTGGAACTGATCAATAGGCGCATATCTGTAATTAGGCGATAGATGTGTCTTTTCATGAAGAGATTGGAAGCAATCTTCATATGAACATTGGACACAGTATCAGAAGTTACATCTAACTGAATTACAATAAAAGTAATGGAAATATTTTAATGGATAGCAAAACTGTCTTTTTCAGTCTCAATTTCATTCTATGCTATTCTATTCGACGATTGAGACATTGAACGATGCGTCAACTTCTCTAGTTTAGACTTTTCTTTTAATGTCTAAAAACTCAGAAATACATCTTGGAAAGGGCATTTTCGAAACAATAAACTATTTTTTTAATTTTATCTTACTGAAATGATACACTAATCATTAAACTCATGTCTTCTTTTTCAGCCAAGTTTTCTACATCGAAACTTAAAATATGTTCATATTGCTCGAACGCCCATTCATTCTAATCGGTAAAAATTGCCTATTTAAATTAGAAATGAAATAAAAATTTGCAAACTTTTCTAGTCTTTCAAATCAACATCTGTCCATAGAAGTAATATTTAAATCACGATTAGGCGAAAGTCTGAATAAAACTACATCGCCATTATTACGTGGTGACGCTTTTAATTTACATTTACGTGGCTGGTCATATGATCCAAGTAACTTACTTATTTTTTCTCTCTTTATTTCATTTTCTTAACTGTTTTATTTTTCAACAGACTGTTTAACAGATCGACGTGGAATTAAACATAATATTTCATTTGATTTATCTGCTTCGTGTGTAGAAAATATTTCACTTAATGCATCAAATGTATCTCGAACAATGAAACTGGGTCGAATTGATTCAGTATCTCCTCATGGTATGTCATCGTCAATGAACGATGATGATGACGATGAATCATCAACAATTTCATTTCATGTTTCAACGAAATATACATATACATTAACATTTTCAAGTACAATTACAGCTAGTCGTGGTATAAGATTTCTAGTCTTTTTTTCTGACTAAAGATTGAATAATTTTGTTTTGATTTTTGTTTGTTTAGGTGATGGAAATAAAGTTTCAGTATCATATGGAAAGCGTGTTCAACTAAATTCATTATTTGATCCTCGACAACCAATGTCGACAAAACAATCATTTGAAATTCAATTGACACCTGTTTTAAATAATGGACAAGAAATAGTAAAATTATTCGACTCGCTTTGATTTATTCATCTACTGAAGAAAATAAATTCATTTTTAGCCAAAAACAATATTATCTCAATTTCCAACAACATTTCCAATATTTTTCGATCTTACTAGAGAAGCTGTTGAAATGTTAAGAAGTGGAACAAGAAAAAGACAACCAATATCACCAAGCAAAATTCCAGCATCTCACCATCAAGAACAGCAATATCAAGATCCTAATGCTAAACGAATGAAAACAACACAAAAGCCTAGTATATAATCATATAGATGATCGAAATTTCATGATTAAATTTTCTATTTTTAGATAAAAATTCAAATAATACTACTAATCTATCATTATGGCGTGATAATCAATCCAATAATGATCATAGTTCATCAACGCATTTACCGCTATTCTATAGTTTTGTAACTGAAAATAAGCAATGTTTAGCCACTAGTTATATGTCATCGAAAGGTCATTGCTGTCTTTGTCAATTTACAGCTATTAATAATGATTTGGAAGTATTAATTAAGCATTTATCCTATTGTCATCCACGTTTCACTGCTTCATTAAAGGTAAAATTTCAGCATGATTGAATCAAATTAAGAAAATCGTTGATTTTAGCCGAGAAAACTAGATATTGAGTTGAAACCTCAGTACGAAATTATTAATTTATAATTTATACACATGTGGACAATAGTTCTCATCAAAATCAATCTAAGATCTTTTCTCTAACCAGAAATCAATGGTTTGGAGGAAAAAGACTATGTCCTACAGATAAAAAATTTCTCATTTACCGATGACACCTATTGGCATATTTTCGAACCTCGTTACTCGTAGAGATCACATCTTGATTTCATTTCTACTTTTAGAAAAACAGTGATCGACCTAATATTGAAATACGTATTAATGCATTCTATGATGGGTCACTTGATACATTTGATATGTTTTCTGAATATTATCCACGTAAAAAACGTATTACTAGTGAATTAATTCTTTGGCGGTAAAAAGCGAAAATGCATTTTTTTAATAGGCGTAAAATTCTATGATTCATTATTTTTGCTAGGCCACCACGCTATCGTCGTTTGGCTATGGACGATGCGCCATTTGTTTGCCGACGGGCAGCATTAACCCGAGTTTATCGTCATACAACAGGTGCACAACCCATTGAACCAGAACATATGCAAAATGATAGCGATGATGAAATTTATCCTGAATGGACACAACAATTATCACGTCGTATGATGGAAGATTTTCAAGATGTGAATGAAGGTGAAAAAGAAATGATGATTATGTGGAATCATCATGTTATGAAACATAAGTAAATATATTTTATTGAGTATTTTCATCTAAATGGAATTATCGTTGTCTTTTTCTTTTTTACAAGTTTCATTGCTGATAGTCAAATGCCATTTGCTTGTGAACTTTTCGTTGAAAGATATGCAAAAGATTTACGAGAAAAAAGTCTTATCAAAAACTTTTATTTACATTTGGCTACACTTCAATTATATAATTTAATTAAAAAAACAGACCTAGCAAAATGTATTATTCGTTTAAAAACTATTCTGGCGGCATCACCATCTGTTTCAACTTCAACATGATGTTATATAATTGAAATATAAATATACAAACATATATATGTTATATAGATATCTTATTCTATTTCTTATATCTACTAATTTTTTGTTGTTTTGTCAAGAGGAGGTTAAAAAATATGTATTGTATTGAATATTTTGGCAGAGTGATATATAGATAAATATCAGTTTATGGGAAAAAAAATTATAAAGAAATAAGTTGATTGCGATTAAAATGTTTACATTAAATATGAAAGTTTCATAATAAATATCGAAATATTTTTGTTGATATCGATCGATAGCTAATCCATGGATTATGACTATCAGGATATTTGTCATTTGAAAATTTTTTCTATTAAATAATGACATCTTGTTGGTATGCTAATTGTAGATAAGTTTTTGTAATTTTAAGTTCCAATCCTAACTAGATGGTATTCGAGTTTCACTCGTATACGAAATGCGATGCAAAGCATTAATTCGTATCTCTTACGAAAAATCTTCAATTCAGAGAAATCTTAAATGCATTTTATGTTGACATGATGAGTTTCATCACTGAGAAAACTCTATTCTTACTGAGCGACATATTCTTAAGGATCGATTTCGATTAATCGATTAATTATCTTCAAATTCATTATCGTAGATCAGCTGTAAATGAATAGACTATAGTTGGCTAGCATATGTTCATGACGTCACTTTAATCATCTCACAACAAATTTCTTTCAGTTTCGTCATTTTGGAACCACATTTGTGAGTGAATGGAACTTCAGATTGAAGATTCGAAAACAGATGTAAGCAGTTCGATCCTGATACTTCGATCTCACGTTTCAACGAGTTTTCTATGATTTACGGTTCTCGAGATCATGGGGACACAAAACGACGAGATGTGATGCGTACGTCGAGAAAGTAAAAGAAAAGAAAAACTCGCAACGGACTACAGAAATGCTTCTGCTTCGCATCGCATTAAATATAAGAATATTTTGTTCTTTTCTATGACATAGAATATTGCACTAAAATCAATATAGTAATGTAAATGATCAATCAAATCCTCTATCATATGCATTTTATATCGATATTTCATAGATAGTCTAAACGAGCGTGCTTTCTACAACGAATCAATAATGGTAATATTTATGTATCTAAAGACTACACACAATTCTTAATAAAAATGAGAATTGCGTACGTTTCTTATAACAATCTCTTCCATTTAGATATAACTATTCGAAAATGTGAAAAACAATGTAGTCTGTCTGGAACTTGACTAAAAACTGCATCGATTACGTTACTGATAACTTTTGAGGGGAAAATCAGAGTACAAGTAGAGATTCTTGATTTTGTATGTTTAAAATCTAATGCTCCACAAAACAAATTTACATAAACCTTTTTAAATTGAATATGCACTGTGTCTTCCTACACTTCTGGTAAGCGTTCTATGCGATTTACGGAAAAAAGAACATGATGATGCTTTTATAATATGAGATCAAGAGTAGACGATAGGAACTAGTGTCGACAGGATATGAAAGTGTATTTTGTAGTTGAACAGAATAATCGGAATGATGCAAAAGTATTTAAGACAAAACGACAATGAGTAAAAACAATGATAATAGTATGATATTTAACTCGATAGAGTTTAATAATTACTTTTCGATTAGACAATTTTTATTTCTTCCAAATAACATACATATTCGGAATGAAAAGTTCTTCTAGTGATGACAGATTTGAATGTGTTAGATTAAAAAATATGACAAAATAATACATCCATATATCGAGAACAAGACAAGAAAATTTTTCAATTATTTATTTATAGAATAGAATAGAAAACAAAAGATCAAGTCGACAAAAAGCAAATAGAAGTACTCTATAAACGATCTGAGTAGACATGATGAGCATAGTTCGGTAAGTATTGACCGTGATTTTCTTCGTGTGATGACTCATCTTGCTCAATTAAATGATTTGGCTCGTAATAATAATTTGAATTCATTGTTGTTGGATAATAATAAAGATTCTGTTGTTCATGTTCAGTATTGTCGATTTTAGAATTACTATCACGTTTAACTGGTAGACGTGCAGGTGCTCCACGAGCTTTATATAATTCTTGAAAAAGATCACCAAGAAAATTTTTTGGTAAGTGTCGTCGATATTCTCCATACTCACATTCGACATCACTTTTTGTTTGCTTTGCTTGACCTTTATTGATTAATTGTACTTTTCGACGTTTATTTTGAAACCATATACGTATTTGATCACGTGATACACCAATATATTTCGCAATAAGTGTTTTCTGTAGACTATTTGGATATTTATGTTTTTTAAAAATTTCATTCAGCATAACAAGCTGGTGGCGTGTATAATTGGCACGATTTTGTGGTAACATCATTGTTGATGAAGATGACGATTGAATGATAAAATCATCTGATGAATAAAGATGAGGTGGAGGAAGAATAGGTGCCGATGAAAATTGTGATGATGAAGAATAAAAAGACATTTCGGATGATGATGCTATTGGTTCTGAACTTGATGGATAATATGTGTCAATTGAACAATAATTTTCGATAGGTTGAAGAGCAGATGGTAAAGTTGATGTTTGATAAGGCATGGTTGTCGATGGACAAAGTAGAGATGATGATGATGACCAAGTTGAGGACATATTGTTACCATAATAAGACGGATGATAATGAGATGTATTATTGAAACAATTGGTATCCAATTGTAAAGGTGAAACATCCATGGTTAACAGTAACAATTTAGAATTGTCTTGAAGATAGACAAACGATCTAACTGCTTCTGTAATGGAAAATAATTTTAATCGAGCCTATTTATACATCGATTTTTTTTCTTTCGATAAAATACGTAAGGGAAAAATTACTAGGAATTTTTTTCTTGCTCTGCGGGAAGGCGATTGTTGTTCGGTAAGCAATTTATTGAACACACTAATCAAGTTGATCCGTGATGATGTTTCTTTCCATTCGAATATTGTATATCAAGGTGAGAATAAGCCAAATTAGATGCCAATATTGTCGCGTAAAAGATTATGCAATAAGGTTCAATTTAAATGATTATTTTGTGTACTGATGGGACAAGTACGTAATCAAATTAGCAGAAAAGAAACGTAGACCTTGAGGTGAAAACAGAATGATCTCATATGCTAACATTGAATTTCTATAGATGTGGTCTCAAATAAAACATTGTTTCTTTTTTCGGGCTCAAAAAGATTTTTATAATAGTGTCATACAAAGTGAAATTAGCTGATTTATCTTACAATTCTAAATTACGAATGTATTATGTGTATACAGGAAAATGCCTTGGAGTTAAATAATAAAAAATACCACGATGAATATTGGTTTGCGAATGATTTTTTTTCGTGAAACAACATATAAATGTATATATTATTAATTCAAGTTTAGATTGAGCTTTTTTCGTTCAACAAAACATTTTTAATTTTTCAAAAGATCAAAAATAAGCTACAGAATGAATCAAAATGTATAAATTGTATACTATTAGGAAGTTTTTATTTCATGAGATTTAGTGTTATGTACAATAGAGATTTCATATTTATGATATTGAAAGATACCATAAAAATTATATAAAAATAAATAAATATCCATTGAATGGAGTACTTGTAGATGAGAAAAACAACAATTGATTACTACCTAACAAATGTGAATATTAAAAAAAAACGAGTTATGCAATTGATACTCATTAGCTAGAATATATTAGAAAATAATAAAAATTGAAATCCCTAGAAGTATTTAATGTTCAGTAAAAGAAATAATTCTTGTTTTGGTTTTCGTAATATATAAAATCACTGAAATTTCATATAATATTGTTTCTCTTATTTTATCTTTTACATTAAAAAAATGAATTCGTATGTTCTTAGTTGATATTTAACATCATATTTTCTTAAATATATATTTTTTTCAAATTTCGTTGGCATGGCAAATCTTATAACTGGTCAAAACAGATTCTTTTTTAGGAGTATTCTATTAAAAACAGTTATTAATTGCTTCTATGTTAGAATTTTTTGTTTGATGTAAGTACTTTCTTTGCTGGAGAGATCTTCACCATAAAGTTTTTGATTGAATGGAATGTTTTAACATAGGAATATCCTTTTTATTGTTGAAGTTGAATAACAGATTCTTTGTTAAATCATAGACATTTTTTTATTTATTTTAACTAGCCAAGATTTCTTAACGATGTAGCTATACGTGAACAGCGCTGCGTATTAGTTTTATGCTTTTTCTATATAAATGTGCGACATCTATTTGTCGAACGCATTATATTTCATCAATAGCACATCCATGCAATGCGACGTTGACTGCTGCCATTACACGTTCCTGTTTAGATTGCAACGTTGCGTTGTCCTAAACATGGTATATATTGGATGAAGTATATTCGTGTGCTTGTGTACGTGGGTTAGAAACAACGATCAGTGACGATTTATAGCAGTTTCCTATCACTATCACCAATTCATTCTCATATTCATAAACTTACCAGAAGTCGACGAGCAATATCATAGAAATGGGTATCAAGTTTCTTGAATTTGTTAAACCATTCTGTCAACTCATACCAGAGATTCAAAAGCCTGAACGTAAAATTCAATTCCGTGAAAAAGTTCTATGGACAGCTATAACATTGTTCATCTTTTTGGTTTGTTGTCAAATTCCTCTATTCGGCATAATGTCATCAGATTCAGCTGATCCATTTTATTGGTAAGTGATGAAATAAGGAAATTTAGCGATGGGATGTATGTTTTTAATCAATTTTATTATCTAGGATTCGAGTTATTCTTGCATCAAATCGTGGTACACTGATGGAATTAGGTATTTCACCTATTGTTACATCGGGCCTCATTATGCAATTATTAGCCGGCGCAAAAATTATTGAAGTCGGTGATACACCCAAGGATCGCGCTCTATTTAATGGTGCACAAAAACTCTTTGGTATGGTTATTACCATTGGACAAGCTATTGTATATGTTATGACTGGCATGTAAGTTAATACTAAACTAAATAAATTGTTTTCTTTTTATTTTGTGAAACACGGTCCAATGCCTGGAAAAGATGAGTAGAAGACAAGTCAAAATTAGGACCCTAATGGACTCTATTTTTATATGATCACTGATTATATATGAATGAATGCCCTATTATATTTCTAGAGAATTTAACAAGAATATTATAAAAAGATATATATCCTATAATAGAGAATATCTTCATAGTATTAGGACAAGTGGTTACATAGTGTTTCATATTTTTATTTGCACAAAGCTTGTACTGTCTTTTCCCCCCNCACGGTCCAATGCCTGGAAAAGATGAGTAGAAGACAAGTCAAAATTAGGACCCTAATGGACTCTATTTTTATATGATCACTGATTATATATGAATGAATGCCCTATTATATTTCTAGAAAATTTAACAAGAATATTATAAAAAGATATCCTATAATAGAGAATATCTTCATAGTATTAGGACAAGTGGTTACATAGTGTTTCATATTTTTATTTGCACAAAGCTTGTACTGTCTTTTCCCCCCGATATAGGTATGGTATCCCATCGGAAATCGGTGCTGGTGTTTGTCTTTTAATTATTATTCAATTATTTGTTGCCGGTCTTATTGTCTTATTACTTGATGAATTACTTCAAAAAGGCTATGGTCTTGGCTCTGGCATTTCATTGTTTATTGCAACAAATATTTGTGAAACCATTGTTTGGAAAGCATTTAGTCCAGCTACAATCAACACTGGACGTGGTACTGAATTTGAAGGTGGTATTATTGCTTTATTTCATTTATTGGCTACCCGGCACGATAAGGTTCGAGCATTACGCGAAGCATTTTATCGTCAAAATTTACCAAATTTAATGAATTTACTTGCTACCGTATTTGTCTTCGCTATAGTTATATACTTCCAAGTATGAAATTCTTTTTTTAATTTTTGAATACTAATTTTTGATAATTCTTTTTTTCTTGCTAGGGCTTCCGTGTTGATCTACCAATAAAATCAGCCCGTTATCGTGGTCAAACATCTTCATACCCAATAAAATTATTTTATACATCAAATATACCAATCATTCTTCAATCGGCACTTGTTTCTAACTTATATGTTATATCACAAATGTTGTCAACAAAATTTTCGGGAAATTTCATCATCAATTTATTAGGTGTCTGGGCGGATAGTGGACCACAGCGTTCATATCCTATTGGTGGGTTATGTTATTATTTATCACCACCAGAATCATTACAGGCTATGTTACTTGATCCTGTACATGCTTTACTTTACATAGCTTTTATGCTTGGTTCATGTGCATTCTTTTCAAAAACATGGATTGAAATATCTGGTTCAAGCGCAAAAGATGTTGCTAAACAACTAAAAGAACAACAAATGTAAGTAGTATATATAGCAACAAAAACGCTATGAATTATCTATTCAAACATTTTCCCTTAGGGTTATGCATGGCCATCGTGAAAAATCAATGATTCATGAACTTAATCGATATATTCCAACGGCAGCTGCATTTGGTGGTCTATGTATCGGTGCATTGTCGGTATTGGCCGATTTACTTGGCGCCATAGGCTCGGGTACTGGTATTTTATTAGCCGTAACTATTATATACCAGTACTTCGAAATATTTGTTAAAGAGCAGAATGAGTTAGGTGGTATGGGTACACTTTTATTTTAAAAATTAAATTTCTTTCTTACATCTTCGATTTTTGAACTGTCATATTCGTTCTGGTTTTGTTCTTCTTAAACTGATCGCTTATTTATACTTCATGTGTGTTGCCTTGTTGTAGTATTACAACAGGAGTAGCATAGATTTTCATTGCTTTTGAGAACCATGAAATGAGAAAGAAAAAAAAGACATTGAGATTTATTCTAGATGATAGCAATAAGTGTGTATGTTTATGCATATTTATAGTTTTGTTGTTGGTGAGAAGATCTACTTTTTTTTTCTTTCCATTTGTATGTTTTGTTTCTATGTCTCTTTCGTGTTCCTTACTATTGTTATTTCGTTGTTGTTTTTACTTGAAAACAAAACTGTTTGTGATGATTATAATGATTAAAACGGAAAAAAATGAAATATCACAAACAAAATAGAATTATTCGAAGGTTAATTTTGTTCATAAGATTTTTATTGAAAAAAAATGCAACCGATTGATAAAATTCTAACTAAATATGATAACGAAGAAAAAATTGCTGCTTATGGCTTAGAGCACATTAATATACAGGATCATGTTTCGTACAGATTCATGTTCAGTTTTGTTTATTAAAATGAATGGTTGTTTCATGTTGGTTTGCAATTAGTATTACATTCTAATAAAATGAAATATGTACGACGTGCTCTAACTCTATATATCATTTCGAATGGTTCACTTATAAATTTCAATTACCAATAAATTTGTATTTGGTTTTGTTAGCCGTTTAAAATACCTAAAGCTTGCTGGCTGCTAAGAGAAAACTTTGCAAAAATTCTTGACGCATTCAAATGTATACACTAATTTCACATTACTATAGTCAGAGTTTGGTTAGACTTAATGAACTTGTGATCAATATTTCTATCATTGGTGATGATAACCTAAAATTTGGCGATATATTACTAGAAAATATAGACAAGAAACGAATTGAATGTAAGATAGCTCCGAGAATAGTTTGGAATTTTTTAATTCAAGAAAATAATTTTTAGGATTTGATAGACACTCAATGATAAACTCCTGTCAAATTACAGGCTTAATATCTTCCTGGTGGAGAAAACTTCTCTTTTTCCGTTTATATATTGCGCTTATGACTATTGTTGTCTCATATGATATGAAGACATCATGATGAGCTTATGCACATTCCCGATACTTCTGTCAATAGACAACTTTTGCATGGTGTACAAGTATTTGATCCTATTTTGTTGCGTTTATCTTCAAAGCAATACGTTTAAAGAAAAGATACTTATCGAAATTATATGATTTAGTAAGCAATCAACAATAGCTAGAAGAAGCAAACATAAATTAGTTTAGAAAAGTTTGACTGCAAAAAGACAATTTAATTAAAGGTCTTTACTGTTCAAAAATATTCAGTGATCATTTGGTTACTAACGTGTGTATCGATCTTCATATAAGTTTATTTTCTGTACGCGTTCTTTTTCAAACATTCTTTATGTATTGCAGCAGTTAATTGTTTTATCGGCTATTTTAATATAACAATAGTTTTCATTTTGATGATTATACAGAAAGGGGTATACATTTTATTATTTTTTTCTATATGAATAGTAGTAAGAACAAAGATAAACATATCGTTATTTTCTTATCACAAACCACTCAAGAGAGTGAATTATATATGATTAGAAGTAGTGTTAAACAGCTGCTATGATTGTTATTACTTCAATACTGTCTTTCTCTCTCTCTCTCTCTCTCTCTCTCTCTATATATATATATATATAAGGGCTAATAGATTATTACAGAATGTATTTAAAATAAGATTCATCTAAGTCAAACAAATGAAACATGATGAAGAGATTTAACAATGACGTTGAATGATTTACTAAGTAGTTCCATATTGCTATTGTATTGAATTGTTAACTGTGACACTCATAGACTTACGATCATGTCATAATTGCAGAAGTTGGATTTAAAGCATCGAACTAAGTCCAATCTAACTTGAAAGTACGTATTACAGCAAAACACGAAAAAAATAGTCAAAGCACAATGTTTAAATTATAATGATTCATAGCATTAAAGGAAACTAATTGTTTTAACTCAATATGATGAACTCCGAATAGTTTACTATCTCGTATATTTGAAAATACGAGATGGATATGTAACTGTAAAAGAGAAATAAATAGCATGTGAATGAAACGAACTATTGTTTAGATAGAAATTCTCGAACATCATCAAATAAATTTTCATATGCAACTAGATGTATGCGTTTGTAAAATGTTGATACAAATATGTTTTCTATTGATTTACGCAAACTATTACTACTGTATATAAATTGGAAACTAATCGGCCCAATAGTGGTTACTATGTTTAATCAATAATAATGCATGATGAAATAAATTGAACTATCGATACATCATAATAATACCAGAAGGAATCAGTTAAAGTCCATGTTCAAAAAAACTATGAGTGATATAATGGAAAATTTACACGAGAGTTCTCAGATTCAAACTGGGAATGTTTTCATTCATGTTTCTAGACAATTATAATAATAAAGACAAACTCCTTCTCCTACATTGTCTACCAATGTTGTGTACCTTAATACAGTGATTTATCTACTGTATGGGCAGAGTGGGCGGCGCCCACCCGAAATTTTGATTCGCCCATCCGAAAATATACAGTTGATTTCATAAGAGTAACGGGTGGCCCATAAAGAATGGCAGTGCCATTATTTACTCAATATCGTTTTTGCTCTTCACTGATTTGAACTGAACCTTTTCCCAAAAGATGAGGCATTCAATTCTCTACAAACTTGTGTGTAAAAGAGTTTTTTAAACTACAAAACGGCTAAGTACTAAAACGAAGAAAAAAGGTTCAAAAATGTTCAACTTTCAAGCTTAAAATACATTAACATTTGGAGTATGTTTCGACAATTTATACGCAAGCTTAAATTATGGGACAAACATTTTCTGGTATTTTCCAGTACGCTCTTTCTGATATCTTTGAAAATAAATTCTTTAACAGTGGTCTTCGCCTATTAAATCGATATTTTCCGAAAACTCGTTCATCACACCTTAATTTCGGTTTTCAAGAAAGCCTACTGCAAACGAAACTTTGGATCATTCGAACAAGTGTACAGGGGTGTAATCAAGTATATTAGCTTTCAAAGAAAATAAAATCGTCAAAAAATAACGCTTTTTTAGTGACTGGCATGCGTTTTCGTGAAAAGCATCGAAAACATGCACTAACAATTGGGTTTTTTAGAAAAAGCGAAAAAATTGATGCAGAATATTTTACTCATTTTGTGATGAAAACAAATTTCGAAGACATGAATCTTGTTCAGAATATGATATTCTTTAACATGGTAGCCTCAGTTTTTTTTTGTAAATCCTCACATGGAAAGCAAATTTTCAAAAAAAATGGATTCTGTGCTTGAAAGTTGAAGATTTCTGGACCCTTTTTCTTCGTTTTAGTACTTAGTCGTTGTGTGGTTTAAAAAAATCTTTTACACACGAGTTTGTAGAGAATTGAGTGCCTAATCTTTTGGGAAAAGGTTGAGTTCAAATCAATGAAAATCAAAACACATATTGAGTAAATAATGAAACCGCCATTTTTTATGGGCCACCCGTTACTATATGATAAGAAATTTTCAAGTCAGAAACCCCTCCAAAAATTTCAATCGCCCACCCAAAAATGAAACCTGGATAAAACACTGCATTAATAGGAAAAAAAGGAAAGCTAAATACAGGAATAGAATTCTTCAACTTACGCACGCAGATAAAACCATGAATTAATAAGCAAACATGAAAAAATCAACTATTACTTACTTCAAAAACTAAGGAATCAAAATAATACCTGTAATAATGATAGAGGCATCAGATCAATGATACAATCTATAAGAATACACATCAATGCGATTATAGGACAAAAAAGAAGTAAAGAGCCTTATTAAAGATAGAAGCAAACAGTATCAGATAATTTAAACCATGATATGTACGCATAATATAATTTCTCAATAACTTCCGTGCACTTTCTAGAGGGAGGGCAGAATTTTCTTCTTGCGACTATTCAATTTGAATAAGCAACTAAGTAATTAATTTTTTTCTTTTGAATCAGTCTTCAGTAGAATCCATAACAGATATAAATAATGTTGTTAAACTCGATACAGAATAATGAATTTAAAATTCAAATATTATATGTAATTCTTCATATTAACAGAATGATAAGCAACATACATTTATGATACACATGATTTTATTGTTGAGAATTGTCATACTAACGAATAGAAATCTTTCGTTCAAATTAAAGAATACAAATATTTATTTTATTTTTCTGACGAAGTCGTCTTGATAATATAAACCACATGTATCCAGAGATTTTATTAATTCATTATGATAGAAGAGATTTTCCCTACTCACAACACATTTACATCTATTATATCGTGTTAGATTACCATTAATTGTATCAGAATGTAATAATTTCTTGTCAAAACTGCTACACATCACTAACCTCTAAACAAATGAGGAAAACTATATGAAATCATTNATTTTCTAAAAGAACAGAGCCAAATAAACAGAAGAAGTTTTTTGTTGTCGCTAAAATTCTTGTCGCATTACGAATTATTAGATAAATGCTTCTGACTAAATGTGAGTTAATGCTAAAAGAATGTGAATTCTAATAATTAATGAATGCTGTGCTTCGCACCGCATTAATAACACTTTCTATGCGGCATGATTCGTATTTGAACCCTAACATAATTACCATAGATATAAAAAAATTCTATTTTCTGTGCGCTTATAAGTATTCCTTTTATTAAATTAAACAAAACTATGATGGCAGTATAGCAGTCTTGTTTATTTGAGTTGACATGCACTAAGAGACTGTTTCACTCAAAGCTTGAGTGATTTCAAAACTGATACAAATCGATAGGCATCCATGAATGAATTGTAGAGAGGAACTGGTGCAACACGAATGATATCGCCTCGGTAATCTAGCTGTTAAAATAGAATAAAGACAAAGTTAATGAACTATTCCAAATAAAAAAAAAGATAAAGAAAACGTACGCAAACACCGAGTCGTTCAAGTTCATTAAATATTTGTCGAGCATCAGCCCCGATGATACGCAATGAAAGTTGTGCACCTCGTTGTTTGGGATCTTTTGGTGTTAAAATATCTATTTTAAATTTACTTGCTGCTTCTGAAAGAAAATGAAAGTTACAAGTAGACATACAAAATAAAACAAAACTATATAGATATATACGGTTTATTTCATTTTCAATCAAACATTGTAAATATTGAGTCAGTATTTTAGATTTTTTTCTCAATTGTTCAATACCAACTTCGTCAAAAATCTATTCATAAACAAGAAAATAAATTTCTATAACATATATTACATTACAAGTACTATATTCAGTTATTTCCACAATATGGTTTCTCTCGAAAATAGTGCCTCAGTTTAAAGATAACTAAACTTAACAGATGAAAAATAATTATTTTCTTTTACTTGAAGACTTGCCGCTAACGTTGCACATTGATGAATAGATGGATTACTAATACGAAAACCATCTGCCCCCACGCCTCGATCGATTTCTTTTTGTTTTTGTAAAAGAGAAAATAGAAACACTTGTACTGATTGATAATTTCAAATGAAACTAATCATTTTTACCTTTAGCCATTTGAAATCGTGTTGCATCTCGATTACCCCACCAGCCATCGAAACGGGGATAGTCTTTGTCAAAATGATTAGAATGAACAAAGATACCACCAATACAACCAGCACCTGAATTTAAATACTTATATGAACAAAAAGCAGCAAAATCAACTTTCCAATCATGCAATTTTAATGGAACATTTCCAACAGCATGTGCTAGATCCCAACCAACAGTACAACCCTGAATTAAAACAATAATGTTAAAATTTAAGAATCGAAAAAAGTGATCAATTTTACTTGTTGTTGGGCAGCCTCAGTTATTGTTTCTATATCAAATAATTGCCCCGTATAGTATTGTACACCACTAAGAAGAATAAGAGCAATAGATTGGCCATGCTGTTTAAGTAATTCAAGAATATCTTCTGTTCTAATACAATCTTCATTCTACTCGATTATGAAAAGTAATTGAAAATTTCAAGTCAAAATTTTATTTTACTTGTCGCGGTTTCACTGTGATTGCTGCTTCTTCTGGTGTATATCCATGAAATCGTATTTGTGATTGAAATGCATATTCATCACTAGGAAATGATCGTTCTTCATAAAGAATTTTAAAACGTTCAGCTGTTGGTCGATAAAATGAAATCTATGAAATAAAATAAAATATAAATATTCTATTTTCATGCTAATAATATTTCCTGACCATCATAAAATGAAGATTACTTGTCAATTGATTCATCACGCCTACTTCTTTGTCTTCAGCGCCTGTAAAATTCGTTAGAAAAACAAAATAAAACAACATTTAATAGATTGTGCTAATTTACCCAAAAGTTTCTGCAATGTTGGTATACATGGATAATCACATGCTGCAAATGGATTTCTACCATGAATATGACCATGTGCGCCTCTAAACAAGTCTTATTGTAAAACAAATATTCAGATTTATAACAATAGAACATATTACAGATCAGCCCAATCGTTTAGCCAAACATCAATTGCTTGTCGTACTCGGGTTGATTGTAAACCTAATGAATGTCCACAGAAGTAGATGCAACTACTATCAGAATTTATACGTGATTTGTCGACTGGATATATAAAAAAACGAGTTTTATCTTTAAAAATAATCATATTTTATCACACTAAAATATACCTTTAGGTAGACTGGTAAGTTTTGGAAAGTGGAATTCATCTCGTATATAATGTAATGCATCATTTTCATCGAGTTTACGAGCAAATGCCTCACTCACTAAAGGTATTTTCCATTTCTCCGATTGTTCATTAAGAATATTTTGTGGAGTTAATTCTTCATCCTTTCCATTACAATTGAGCGACTTCATTTGTGTCCTTTATATCAAATCTACACTAGGTAAAATAACCACATCTTTTGTTGGAGGCATTTTAATATCGACGAATTATAATACGATTTGACAGGTTAAAGAAAGCGTAACGAGTATAACGCAGAAGAATAATCTGACGATGTATGTATTTTTAATGTTATTTATTTGTATCGTTTAGAATAGTAGTAGAGAGAAAAGAAAAGAATATCGGTCGATAGTTATGCGTAAATCGTATTCATTTTGAAATATAGTGATTCGTTTGTTTTCATTTGAATGTTTAAAATTACCAAGCAAATTTTAAATCGTAAGCAATTGCTTGGTCATATTTCATAGCGATTATTGTCACTATTGTACATGATCTAAAATAGTTTGAACTTTTAGAATATTTACATTTGAATAATAGATAAAATGGGACATGATTATTTATGTCTATTGATTACGTAAACATCTAACAAATTTTTATTCTATTTCTTATTTCTATTTCTAGTTTGATTTTTGAACTATAAAACGATCACTTGAACTAAATTAAGTCAAGTTAATTATTTCTTCTGATTTACATAGACAATACATGAACATTTTTAAAGTACTTGTCTTATAAGGAGTCCATGTAGCACAGTGGCGTAACCAGGACTTTTAGGCCAAGGGGCAAAATGGACAAGATTCTTATTGATGAACCAAACGTTTTTTATAGGCCAACAAAGTACTGATAACGTAACAAACACAAAAATATGAAATGAGATCCTTGTAATGAATTGCATTTCATTCTTCGACATGAGAGTTCAGCGACAGACATTTAGTCTACCGATACGTTGTCGACAAGAAAATTCGGTAAATTTATTTCGTCGGCCTCTTTTTATCGAAAGTTTGTTTGTCGACATGTTTCGTAGACAAATAAATTAGTCAAAGACGTATTTTTTTATCTTCATTGTGAATTTCTAGGTTTTGGCCATAAAACTGCGTCCACAACTCTTATTTTTCAACTAGTTAATCAAAAAGTATTTCCTTTCAAAACGTAATGACCGTAGTACCAACAACGTTTTCATTATAATAAAATTGGTACTTCGCATTATTAGAAATTCTCCTAGATTTCTATAGAATTCATATCGAAAGATTGAACCTTTATTAAAAGTTATATAATTCAGTTAGAAAATTACAATAAACATTTTTTTCCCGCCGAAATCACCTAGGATCGTGTTGTATTTACTTTGTCTATCAGGCCAAGTGCAATGTTGTATGATTTATGTTCTGATCCTATCCTTTTTCCATGGATATTTTATCTCGCTATGAATCAAAATAGATCTGTTCTTTTTGATTCATAATCTTGAATGATCATATAATTACCAAGCATTAAAACTTGAAGATAAACAAACTATAATATATGTAATGAAATATAAACGGATTCTTCTTCCAGGTTTAATCCATGCAACTGTACTATCATGTGTATTGAATATTCTTTTGTTGATTCACGAAAAAATGATTACATTTTTGTCTCAATGATGTAGAACACCAGCTGAAGTTCAAAAGTCAATAAATTGTGAAACACATATTACTATTGTTTTCATTTAAAATTCAGTCTTCAAACATAACATAGAAAAAGAAAACTTTAATAATTGATGTTGACAACGACCTTCTGTTTTTTTTTATAGAATTGAATCAATTTCATTTACTGTCTCAAAACAATTATCGAATTTGAGTAACATCACATTTAGGAGTGCAACGGTGACAAACAGTCACCGGTATACCGTCACTGTTTCATCGTCACCGGTCGCACCGGCAGCCGTTAACGGTTTCACCAGTGTTAGATTTTAGTTGATTCATTTGTACTCTTTGCCTTAATAGCTAGTAATTGATGTTTTACGAACAAATTATATTCCTCAATACAATCAACGAAAATATCTCTGGTGAACGGTGGCGTCAATTCAAGCTGACTCTGCTAGAATCGATAGTCCGGAAAAGTTCAAATGATGAATAAAACCTACAATTTAGAATGTTTCATTTATACATCTCTTTGATAATCAGTGTCAGCGACATAGCTGCGCAAGTACGGGTACAACTTGTACTTGACAATTTACATAGAGACTGAATGCTCCGCTACTAACACAGGATACATATGTACTCGTATGTACTCAGTTGTACTACCCCCTCTTCCCCCCAAAAACCTAGAATTCTAGAATTCATGTACTCGCATGTATTTGTATGTATTCGGTTGTACCGCCCGATACATGAATTCTAGAATTCTAGGGTTTTGGGGAGAAGAAGGGGTAGTACAACCAAATACATACGATTACATGCGAGTACATGAATTCTAGAATTTTAGGTTTTGGGGGAGTAAGATGTGGTAGTCGATGCTAGTACAAGTTGTACCCGTACTTGCGCACCCCTCATCAGCGATGCTCATGCAT
>OENM01000346.1:84650-97290 GCA_900239745.1 Rotaria magnacalcarata | reverse complement strand
GTATTTATTGCTTTATGCCTGATTCCTTCACCATTAAATAGGTCGTATTATGGACTATGTAGCCTGAAAACATTTCTAATATCAAATGCGTTTTGGATTGTTTACCAGCTGAATGTTTTTTTTCCCAGCGTAATAAGATGAAAGCACTTTTTAGTATTTCTTATTCATTTAGTGAACAATTTCAGTTAAAAACAGTGAAGGAAACATCAGCCGTTGAAGAATTGTATGCTCTACATTTAGAAAAATGTTTTTGTCCATTGGTATTCTGTTGTTGACGATTTCCATTAAAATTTTGCTTTTCTTCTTNTTTGAAATATGTTATGCGGGAATCGATTTTAAGAAACTTTTGTTTTTTCTGTAACTCAGTGGTATTTATTGCTTTATGCCTGATTCCTTCACCATTAAATAGGTCGTATTATGGACTATGTAGCCTGAAAACATTTCTAATATCAAGTGCGTTTTGGATTATTTACCAGCTGAATGTTTTTTTCCAGCGCAATAAGATGAAAGCACTTTTTAGTATTTCTTATTCATTTAGTGAACAATTTTAGTAAAAAACAGTGAAGGAAACATCAGCCGTTGAAGAATTGTATGCTCTACATTTAGAAAAATGTTTTTGTCCATCGGTATTCTGTTGTTGACGATTTCCATTAAAATTTCGCTTTTCTTCTTGTCAACGAATAATGTGACTGCAAAATGATTTATGTACTCACTCTCAATGCCTACTCGTGCATAACAAAGATCGTGAAAATTTTAACCACATCGTTTATTTTTGTGTGCAACCAATTCGGTGGAACCAAGGAATTCTAAAGCTTTTCCTTTGTGATAAGTGATCGGTTTTATATTCTAACATTTTCGTTTTTACTAAGTACCGCATTATATATTGCAAATATACACGATGACGGTGGGGAATTAAATTCTCTACAATGTGAGACTTCTTTCAGCTTTCTAAGCTCGACCGTTCGAAAGTTAAAAGGAAAATACGTTTTATCAATAGATGTCGCTTTTTTCTCATGTGACTTATTGTAATTTAAATTAATACACTGCACTGAAAGTATTCCGAACACACCGAATTTTGTGACTGCGGTAAAGTATTACGGAAGGTCTCATCTTGTTGAGCACTTAATTCTCTGCGATTCTGGTGTATTTTTGAAAAATTTCTCGTGATTTTCAGTGAAAACAACGTTGAAATCTAAAACCGATGGCTCAGCAGAAAAGAAGATTCTTAAAATTCCTTGCTGCAATAGAATTGTTTGCACATAAAAAATATGCAGTTTGGTTCAGTTTTTCACGCTCATTCTCTTGTACTAGTTGATATTGAGAGTGATTGCATAAATCATTTTGCAATCACATTCTTAGCTGCGAGCAACAAGACGGAGTTTTGATACAGATTTTATAACAATAGTTTGTTGTCAGATGAAAATGTTTTTCAAAATGTAAAACATATAATTCTACGTCGATTGATTTTTTTTCGATTTTTGAATGAAAATCACTTGGTCAAAAAATGCGGAATACTAAAAAGCATGTTATAATTATGTTCTCTAGGAAAATATTGTTTTCCTCGTAATTTATTTCAAACGCAAGTGATTTTGAAGCTTTTTTCAAGTAAATAGTTTTTAAGATGCTGCATCTAATGGTGAAGAAATCAGTAGGGGGCCATAAATATTGCTGAGTTATAGCAAAAACGAAAATGTGTTAGAATTAAATCCAGCACTTTATATTAATATCATTTCGAAAGAAAGCAGGCGTGTTTTGCAGTGTGTTCTGAGGGGCAAAGTAATGAATTGGAATGGTCTGCAGCAGAATATGTATTGGGGTCCTATTGCACAAGAATGCGGGTATGCGTCCTAATAGTTTATTTGTTTTTTTGTAAAATTCTCATCCAATCAATTTGAGTTTGATAAAACCAAAACAAAAAAGTAAATGCTCATAACTGGCGTTTCTCGCTACGCTCGATTTCTTCAGTGTGAGATAGTATTTCTTTGCGTTGTTATATATATTGAGACGCTAGTCAAGTCATTTATGGGACGCCACGTTTACAGGCAAACCTACAAAATATAATTATATGAGGACTGCCATGCAACATCCATATTTTTCTTACTTGAATATATTTGAAGATGAAAAGCTGGCTTATATGCCTACATTTAAGAGATAAAGCAATGCCTTGTTGAAGGTCTGTCTTAAAAACAGTTATTTATGAAGTTAAAACTCGATACTGTATTTTAATAATGTCAAAAATTGATATATAAAGCATAATTCTATTTATTATTCACATTTTTTCATAATACAGAGTTTGATGAATCAATTTTCGAAGAAGAAAAGGGTAACGACAGATCAGGTATGATCATACATGACCAGGCAAGATCTGCATTACGTACTACTGTATGTTTCTTTTGCTTTGGAATCTTATTTGATCTGATAGGTTCTGACAAGAATCAACCGATCGGCTCATGCATGTTTCTTAAGCTTAGAATCTTGTAAGATTTATGAGGGTATCTTTCATTCAGAATCTGATGAAATCTTTCGAAAAATGATGTAATAAGATACGGTCTGATCTTATCATTAGATCAGATAGAAAATCTTGTATGTGCAAGATCTGACAAGGCCTTGTACGATCTGTTGTCAGATTTTTCGACCTGGGNAGTTATTTATGAAGCTAAAACTCAATACTGTATTTCAATAATGTCAAAAATTGATATATAAAGCATAATTCTATTTATTATTCACATTTTTTCATAATACAGAGTTTGATGAATCAATTTTCGAAGAAGAAAAGGGTAACGACAGATCAGGTATGATCATACATGACCAGGCAAGATCTGCATTACGTACTACTGTATGCTTCTTTTGCTTTGGAATCTTATTTGATCTGATAGGTTCTGACAAGAATCAACCGATCGGCTCATGCATGTTTCTTAAGCTTAGAATCTTGTAAGATTTATGAGGGTATCTTTCATTCAGAATCTGATGAAATCTTTCGAAAAATGATGTAATAAGATACGGTCTGATCTTATCATTAGATCAGATAGAAAATCTTGTATGTGCAAGATCTGACAAGGCCTTGTACGATCTGTTGTCAGATTTTTTGACCTGGGCTTGAAAATTTGAAGCTATTTTTCCTATTCACTTTTTTGCACTGAACCAGTGTTAAGTTATTAATTGATTTACACATAACTTTGAAAATATTTGGTTATTCAACTCACTTATTAGTTCAAAGAAATTAAATTCTCATTACTTTAGACGGTTGATCCGTACCTACTCTTAATTGGTATTTATAGTCATGAAAGAAAAAATTGATACCAATATTATATTGTTGAATCATAGAAAATATAATTTCAAATACTTCTCTTCAATCTCTAGCCATGCAAAAAATTTACGCGAAAAATCAACATATTCTTGATTATAATCGATTCGCACCACAAATAATTGATGAAAATCGAGCAATAATGTTCTTTTCTGATTAAATTGAAGATTTTAATCGATTGTTTTTCGAAGTTTATTAGGAATCAAAGATTTTTCACCAATTACAATCGATTTTTTTACTTTAATCGCATAAAATCGATTAAAACAACTACAATCGATTGCCTATGATTTTTTATTAATCAATTAGAATCGATTCTGAGCAATAATCGATTTTCATCAGTATTTTATTATTTTTTTCTCGATTAAAATCCAGGAAAACTGATTCGATTCTCGAATAGATTATAATCATTGAGACTATGTTCCTTTAAGATAAGTTCCTACTCCTACTACTAACAATATATTAGAATCAATTTTACTTTTGAATGCATTATAACGAATTCAGTTTTATCCAGGTTAATATAACTACACCAAACACCCAATTAGGAACTTTGAGAACTTTCACGATCAGAAGTCCCTTCTCTATTGATTTTTCGTAATTAATAAGATAACGTTTTGAAAAAAATCATTTTTAATGATTTTTATGATTATGTTGCGTTATAAAACTTAAAGCTAAAGTCATCATAGTAATTTAAAGATTGCCCATTTCAACAATGTAAAATAAATTATTGTTTAAAGCTCAAAAATATGATATCTGGAAAATTTAGAAAGCTAGATTATTACTTCAGTACTTGGTAATAAACGGCATGCACTGACAATCGTACACCAGTAACTATCTCGTTTGTTATTCAAAAAATGATGGAACAACCTATTTAGACTCGATACATGTAACAGCAACGCAAAACCTTAGATACTGAGCTAGATTTCTTTATGCACATGAAAAACGCGATTTCAACGTATATGATCTGGTTTGAATTCAAAACAACGATTCAATTATCTCGAAAATCGCATCGAAAATCTGATGTAATACACGATACCCAGAAACGTCAAACCCCTTTCAAAGAAAAAACACTAACATTCTTTACAGTACTTCCAATAAAAATAATTGATTGCACAAACCTCCACATTCCTGGGTTAGAATACGAGTTTCCTTTTAATTTAAAGCTGAGTTGTTTTTTTCGCTATTTCTTCCTTTCGCTTCCAAACGAATATTAAGGATAAATTTTGTTTTCAAACCAAATCATTTTTTGTTTTTATCAATCGATTCAAATGGAACATGTCGAGACATGTTTTTCTTTTTTTTTCCATTGATTCGAATGGAATATGTTCAGACTTGTTTTTCGTTTTGAAAGCAATTGATTTCATTGATTCTTCCTTTTGCTCGGAGACGAGTACACAAGTTCGTTTAGCAGAAAATAAGGAAGTAGAAGTATATTTTGTTGTGAAAGTAAAATTTCTGAATAATGTAATTTAGAGAATACTGATGAATTCTTGAGAAAGTACTTTCAGGAAAGTAAAAATAAGTTTAATCTTGCTAATTATAAATCAGGGTTACTGGTAAGTAATTGATGCGATGTTATTATGTGCCTGATGTCGATCTCAAACCATCACAGCTACTTTGAATCAGCTGTCAGTTGATTTGTGATTGATTAAAAACAGATAAAAATCAACTGAAATTTGCTGTAAGCGGTGGTATTGGGAAACAATTGTTGCATCAATTATAATCGATTAGAAGGTATATGATTATAATCGATTTTTAATCAAAATGGTAATCGATTTTAATCTGATTTTACCCCTATTTGCTTTTTACACGGGACTGGAATGGTTGAAGATTTTACTTGAGATCAATTTACAGAACACAACGTGATGAAATCTATTAGAATAAAAGCTTTGGGTTACAGCAGCTGCGTGTCCTGTTGTTTTAGTTAGTCTACACCAAAAAATCTTTATCGTTACTAATCATGTTTAGAAACCTCGATCAAAAGAATTATAATGCGAACAAAAATGAACTAAGAGCGCTTGAAATTATCGTTTCGTTGGAGATATTACTAAAATGAAACTTGTTATGTTCATACATTCCATTTTCTACATCCATCTTATCATCACCTTGCTTAACCCAAGTAGACAAACTATTGGAAAAACACGTTTACACACTCAATCGAGAACCACAATTATGAGTCATTAACGTTCAGCAACGAAGCGCAAGAAACGCGTTTTTTACTTAGAATTCTCACTTTCAGAGCGTGTAAAAGAATAAAAATTCCAATTTTGAGCGTTTAAACGCACAATTATTCGATAACTTAAAAAACTAATTCATTTAAACGCTGAGGATTGGAGTTTTTACCCGTTGTCACGCTCTGAAAGTGAGAATTCTGCGTAAAAAACGCGTTTCTTGCGTTTCGTTCCTGAGCGTTAATGACTCACAATCGCGGTTCCCGATCGAGTATGTAAACGCGTTTTCCCAAAAGTTTGTCTGACTGGGAACTGCTTACAATTGATTTTCTATCGTTCATAACTGAGTACATGTGTTGTCTGTTAACGATGGAATTAGTTGCGTAAAGAAGCTAAAGATAAGACAAATATAATTATCTTATAGTTAGGCATCTATCACATTAGTTTCTTCTCAATTGCTGGTTTGAAATTTATTTTTATTTCAATGGATTTCATTTCGATCACCATGATACCTAGAATGTCCTCATGAGTAAACAACTTCAAATATATCGAAAAATTGTTGATTTAAAATTTTTCTTTTCGTTTTGACATAAAATATTTATTTGTTTTTTCACCGACGAAAAAACGTAAATAGAAGATTTAGAATATTTGATTAGAAAGAGAGATTTTTGTTCTATGCGAATGCTTTTGCTCGGATTTATGATTTAATTTTTGACAGGCTTTTAAATAAAGTCAAAGCCAAAACACCTGTACGAATCATTAGATACAAAATAAATCTGATCTTAATCCAATTGACATGGTTTGTTTACTATGTTGTTTAAAATCGTTTTTTCATTGTCATAAACTCGTTGTTCACTTTATATTTAGTCTCGCTGTATTTTGTTTGAAACCAGTTTGTTCCGAAATATTTTGGATTTACACTTATACAAGATGTGTTTGTTCTTAAAGCAAATAATATCCTTATGGAAATTTATCATGATTTTTGAATTGTTCAAAGAACACGGACGAACAGCTTTAGAATTTAAAGTCATATGAGAATTATTCCGAAATCATCAAGCTGATTTCTAAAATGTTTCATTATTAATAGAAGATTCACAAACAACTGATGGTTAGAATATATTTTTATCGAGAAATGTTTGCTCTTGCTTTTAATGCATTTGCAATCAGATTTTTTTAATTCTACGAAACTTTCACAAATTTGCTTATAATTACTAACTGACAAGTCTAATATATATCTATTCTGAAAGACACCAAAATTTAAAAATTTTCCACTGACGCGTATAATCATTGGATAATGAAAGAGTAGATGATCCTTAAATTTTTGCGTCATCCATTATTAGTTTATTCAACAAAATTAGTAAGCAATATTCTATTCCATTTTATATTATAAGAAACATGCACATTAAATTATATCGCATAGTAAAATATAACAATGATCTGTGAATTATAGACACGTGAGAAAAAAATTGGTTCAACACAACGACCCACATCGAAATATATACTGGTCATTGATTTATTATTGGTATACAGCGCATACAAAATATCACCAGATATCAAAACTGGAATATACTTTATTCGTAAGAATTCAGTCGTTATAAGGTTTATGTATACACGTAAACCTAGACAACAAAATTAGTGCAAAGTTAAACCTCTTGTTTTTACTAACGAAAATAGTCAATGTTTCAGATAAAAGTCGTCAAGTAACTTGGATACGAAGAAAAGGGAACTGAATTCAAAGAATGTCTGGAAGATATAATGAAAGAATGCTTATATATGTATATATATATATATATATGTATACATGAATAATTTTCTACGCGACAGAGTTTGTTCAATTCTTACACCTTAGGGACATAAATTTTCCTATGAAATACTTTTCCTGTAAAAAGAAGTCATAGCTAAATAAACCTTGATGAATTCGCTCAGAGCCTAATATCAATCTCATAATAGTATTTAATTAACATATTAATTTTCTATATTTATTTCATCGTATATGCAATATGCCCACGATTGATCATACTATACTGTAGACAGTCACGTATCTTCCATCTATTTCTATTATTATTATTGTATGAAAAAGCTTTAGACATTTTTTAAATGGTAACATCGAATTCCTTAACATGTAAACATCAATGAAATCAATGTTATCTTGATCGAACATGATGGCATTGAGGGGCTTGCTGTTTTTATTTCTCATCCAGATTAAACGTGCAACCGATCTATAATGCATTTATTTCTAGAAAACATTTTTCATCTGTTATGAGTATTATGTAGTCATCATGTAATTAAATGAATCTTAAGTTATGGTAAACGCAAATTTGAATAATTAAAATTATTTTATTCTAAATATCATCTAAAAACTTCAATGTTTCATTTAATGACACTGAATATAAAGTCAAGTGTTTATTTTAAATTGCTAAACGTAGGAAAGATCATAATCTACAAATAATTAGTTTGAATTAAATATTTTCATGCTATTTTTATTCGTAATAGAGGGATTTGCTATGAAAAACTATATTTTAATATTTTACGCATCAACTTGGTACGTAATTTCATTAATTGCCATCAAACTCATTCATCCCCAAGTCCTCGAAAGAAGCGACCTCGAAAACAATTATTTATTCAAGATGTTAAAAATAAAATAAAATAATCGTTGATTAATGATGCAACATTAATCATGCCAATGAACTTTTGAAAACATCTAAATATATTGGTTTGACTGTAATTTTCATTCAATTCGAGCAAAAGAGAAAAGAATATTATTGTACTCAATCATTTTTATTAATGAATACAAAAACAAAAGATAATCAAAACGTCTCATCCAATATTCATGTCATTATTGCTCTACACTAATATCAAACAAAATTTACTAATTCAACCACTTGAACTCATTTCTTCGAGATATATTTAGATTCCGAAGAGAGAATATTAGAATTTTTGCAACATTTGTTTTTCAGATCACAGAATATGTATAAAAGCATGACTCGCGAGTAAAAAGATTTAAGGCATAGAAATTTTTTCTTCATGGTATTCAATATCTGACAAAAGATCTACTGCAGTTATTGTTATGAAACATGCACCATATCTATTATTAATTAATTTGAGAATGCATTTTTTTTTTCTAAAGGCAAGATCTTAAGAATTTAGTTCACTAGTTATTATTTCACTCACGTATTTAGTATTAAAAGGAATAGAAACGTTGGCGATACAAAATCAGTTCTTTTTCAAGAGGATCATGCATTCTATAAATATTTTGTCTAAGCTAATTGGCGAAGTATTCTACGCTATTTACCGTTGATATTTATACACGCACGAAATAAAGTCCTTCTAAATAGTCTTAACAGTTGTTATTCTACGGTTCATTAAAGCCATAATCTCATACGATATAAATTACATAGACATACATCACAGCGCTTGTCAGAATTCCAGCGAAAAATATATTTGCAAATGACGCACCCCTCCCCCAGGCGGAATTTATCAGGACACTGCGATGTACGCATCGGACCAACAATAATTGATTTAAAGTTCAAATACATTTCATTAAAAAAAATACTATAACTGATAGTATTTAATGTCAGATATTAGTTGATATGAACTCCTAGTAAGTCATTCATCTTCCTACTCATGTTCTTAAGCACAACCAAAATAGAGGGAAAACGTCAGTACATCTATTCTATTAATCAGTCACGTACATGTTTCTAATGTATTACACGATTGGTTTTATTGCAAGTTCTTTCAAAGACACACATAATAAGCTAGAGCATCTCTTTTTACTGGAAAAAATATGACAATTTCAATCCAAATAAATCCTATTTGCTTCTATCTCACTTCACTTTTTTTTCTCATCGACAATAGCAATTCTAATAGATAACCTCCCAACAGTCTAAAGTATTAATTTGTTTTGATTTGTGACAATATTACGTTTTTTGTTTTTCATCACTAATTTGGATCGAATTTCCCAATGTGTATTCATTGATAATAGAGACATACAGTTATAAGCTACCAACTACTGATAATCTGCTTGATGAGTTAAAGAAAATCAATAATGAAAAGGGAATACTGCTGTTTCTTCCGAACGATACACAAACGAAGGACTAAGAAGAACTCATGAGTATTTATCACGTAGGAAAAAGCCTCGGCGAAATCAAATGAGTGATAGACAGAACAGCAGACAGATTAAAGATATATAAAAAAGAAGAAAAAAAAAATATATATATATATATATATATATATATATACGTATATGCATATAGACGTAGATCAATATGGATATATTGGATAGATGTATTTTCTATAATGTCGTTTGGTAGTAATCTAACAAGATGATAGTAAAGCTTGTATAGAGAGTTGAAGGCCTATAGCATTTCTATAATAGGCTTGTACCATTATTGTCATGAATATTTCATAATTATTAGAAATCTGAAATGTGAAAAAAACAGGAAAGTTGAGCAAACGAAATAAGAAACTAAGCAAATGTTTACTGTTAGTAAACGGTTACGAGAAAAAGAAAGAAATACCTGCGGTTGCTCACACTAAAACCATTGACTAGATTAAGAAATACACAATAGAATTTTATATGTTATATAATAAAAATAATAACAATAAAATTATCTATTATATTTATCTGTAAGATAGTTCATTGGATGAATAAATTTTGTTATCATCTCAGCTGTCTTTTGTGAGTTTAATAATATTTGACTGATAGTAGCAAATAATAGAGATGACGATCGTCGATTGTAAATTGATAAGACTGTTGTCATCGGATGTTTTCTTTTCTACTGCACTTTACATAAATGCAATTAGACATTTATTTCTCATCAATAAAGCACCTTAGTATTTTGTATCTTCGAATATTGTAAATTTTTTAAGGTTCCTTTCTTTTTTCTTATTTTCTTCTTCATTTTGCTTCTCGTCAGTCTAGATTTCCAACCGAAAGGAAACCCTAACAGAAGGAGCGTAATAAAAGAGAGAGAGAGAGAGAGAGAGAGGAAGAAGATATCTTTCTCTTTTGCCTTTTTTTCAAAGCATACATATCATCTATTCTTACTCTTTATGAGTTTTTCTCTCTCTCTCTCTCTTTGCTTCTCTTTCTTCTGGCTTTATTGTTTTGTGTTAAAAATAACAGAAACAAAAATGAAAAGAAAACTTCATGGAAACACACAAACACAATCTATTTACATGATTCAAAGTGAAATGTAATAATCCACATTTTAGCGATTGAAAACTCATTCGTCTGTAACAAATCATTCGGGATATAAAAAAAGAAACAATAGAAAAACTTCCTCTTTTTCTCTTCTTTATCATTGTAGAATTATAATCATGTGGAACACAACCCTAACCGGATATAATAATCTTTTAACAATTCCATTTGATGCGCGAGAACCTTATCGTACAATTACATTAACTTTATTACGGATTTATCCTATTCTATTTATGCTTGTTGGTACAGCAGGTAATTTACTATCTGTATACGTTGTATTGCGTTCGAAATTACGACGTCATTCAACATTTATCTATTTGGCGTTTTTGTCTATTATTGATCTTGCTGTTTTATATACATTTTGTGTTAACTTTATACTTCATGCTTGGTTCGATATTGATTTACAGCAAGTATCAATAATAGCGTGTAAAATTTTTTCGTTTTCAATTTATTTTTTTCCTCAAGCAAGTGCGTGGATATTAACAGCTGTATCAATCGATCGTGTATTTGCGTTAACAAGCGGTGTTAGAAAAACTCGTAACACATGTCAAACATATTGTATATTAATATGTATTTTTCTTATACTTTTTTTGCTCAATATACAATTTTTATTCTATGAAAACACATATAGATTATCTTTAAACAAAGAACAAATAATACATATTGATTTATTTAATCATAGTAAAGAAGTTATAGTTCCATCATCATCATTAATATATCGTATTGTTGATACCGATATGGATATAAATGTTGTACAATGTTCATCGGAATATAGTGATGAATATCAAAAATTTTATAGCGACGTATGGGTTTATGTTGATGCGATAGTTAATGTTTATTTACCATTTACACTTATGTTTCTTTGTTCAACTATTATTTTTCTCAGTGTTTTACGTACGATGGGTGATGCACATAATTCAAATAAACGTTTAGTTGCAAGAAATTTAAGTACTATGTTATTATCCATAAATGCAATGTTTGTTATATTAACTGCACCTATTGTTTTTTATTTAATGTTTGAAAAACAAACATTTGCGTCGAAGAATCATCTACATGATACAAAATTTAAAGCTAAATATAAAATGATTAAATTATTTTGTATTATTTTAATGAATGCTAATCATACTGGTAATATACTTGTTTATTGTCTAACAGGAACTGAATTTCGTACACAATTATTTCATGTTCTACATACATATGGATGTCGACAAAATACTAGTTTAGTAAATGGAAATTATCTATCACATCGTAGAGGAACATTTAATGATGGTCGACGTTTATCAGCTATAGTTTTTAACAGAGATAGTGCACATGATCAATCATTAACATCAAGAACATCAAGTAGAAAACAATACTATGCAAATACTCCGCCATCAATCCAACAAAAACCCAAAATAAAAAAAGTAATTTAGATGGATAAATTTTATTTTGTTGTCTGTATAAATATATTTATATATCAATTATCAATAGGTAGGTGGAAGTATTGATGACGATCAACCCAATCCTATTTGTTTACAAGCACGAGATGAAGTCAAACATATTGTATCGTCAAATAGATTGAGCAACAAACAATTATCAGTAACGGCAAGGATTTAATGCGCATTCAATGCAATATTTTCTTGTGCATACATAATCGTTTTCAAAATGAGTTTAAAGGAACTATGGTTCTCTCATGAAAGAAAAGAGTAAAGGGACTAGGGTGAAAGACAAACAACACTTCCGAATTCCCTTGACATACTCGACCCGCCAGTACTAATTTTTATCTTATTTACATGACGTATCTTTCTCGCTTCAATTTTCCGCTATTTCTATGGAGCATATAGGTCTTACGTTGGTATCTACTAACTTTTACATTATCGTTATGCGACGACTGACATATCTCATATCACAACACAAAAGGATATATATGTTAGTAATAATAATTATAATATTCCTGTTATCTAATTAAAAAGATGAGAACGAAAAGCA
>OENM01000346.1:47977-78073 GCA_900239745.1 Rotaria magnacalcarata | reverse complement strand
TTTATATATATATATATATATATATATATATATATGTATATTTGTGTGATGGTGGAGAAATGAAAGTTCATTGTGGAAAAAACCCTCTTGTTCTTTGATTCATATCCATTTATTTCATTCGAGTTTTGTAATCAACTGACGCCATCATATTTGTCATCTTCTTCGTCGTTCTCTCTTTTCGCTGAACTGCTTTCTTTTTTATTATTATATTATATTGCTAAAGTGTGTTATGTAGCTGTCAAACTAAGAACCAATCATATTTAAGTCACCAAAATGCGGAGGTTTCTACTAAGTAATGCTCATTTCTTATGGCGTAAATTCATTTAACTCATATTCGTATTGTTATTTCACAAAAAAATAACAAAAGTTCATAGAAAAAATGAATTCCTATGAATTATTTTCTCATCCAGATCGATTTTCATATCGTGCTCGTTTAATATCGGGTGCAACATTCGTTTTTATTTCATGTCTAGCATTAACTTACTTACCACCATTTTTATTAACTTATTATACAGGTGAATTTTGGACGCAAGAATCTACTTATAGTGAACAACCACGTCTTAGTAATAGAACAAAATATATTCTTATAGTTGATAATGATAATGTGAATAATAATAAATTTTTTCTATCATCTTATTCAACATTGAATAACAATTTGAAAAACGTGATTCTTTCTGGATACGAGACTGAATCATCATATGATATTGATGGTGATGGTTTACTTGATCAATTTCGTATATCATTTAATTTAATTTTCTCACAGACGAATGTTGTTATTCGTAATATTAATATTTGGTTAATATTTGAATATGAATTAAGCGATAAACAACGCGTTAATATGGAATCGATGGCACTTATAAATATTGTTCCACCTTCAACATTTACTTCAAGTAATAATAAGAATCTAACTGTTTATGGTCAACTAGTATTTGAGCAACGACAAACAATAAGAGATTCTGGCTCTGACAGTACATATAATAAAGCAATTATTGATGCAACAAGTTCAACATCAACACCTGATCTTCAATCGATTCTTGATGAGTATTTTGCACGAAAATATTATACGTCATTTGAAACGCAATATACATGGATAACACCTCAAACAACAGTTGTTGCGAATACGGTAGCAATTAATGCTGTTGTTAATATTGGAAGACAAGCAATTCTATATACACCAGGATTTTGGCAAGATTTTAAATGGGGTTGGATACAATATGTATGTGTACTAGCGCCATTTCTGATTGTATTCAGTCGATTGAAATTATTTGCTTTTTCGAATCATCTTGTACAAACATTGTTTCCCTTACCATATCATCAACATAAAGCGTAGATGAAACATTCATGGATTTTCAATTCTTTTTTTTTTGTCTAGTTGAATTTTGTTTGTTTTTTAAATTTACAGAAGAAAAGAAATTAAATAGAACTTTGCAAAAGTGGCGCTAGGTTTCAAAACACATGTAAAGATACTATAAACACATATGTGGGTTCATTTTTTATCTATATAAATTCTTTTCGCTGATGACCGACTAAAATTCTATCAGGAAATATTTCCCTACATACATTATACGAAAATATTCGATAATAGTTTCTTCAGTACGAACTGTATCTTCGGTAAAGTTTTCTTCTTGACGCTGATTATCTAATGATTTTAGAAGCAAAACTTTTTATCAATTTTGAACTTCAAAGTAAATTATAAGAATATTTTCTCACGTGTATATTCGCACTCGATCATATTATTTTACGGCGAGGGTTTGAATGAAACTCAAAATTTTAAAATGAAATACTCGATTTGTTTTGAACAGAAAAGTCACTATCGATGTGTGTACTAAAATAAATAAATCTACCTAATGAATAAATTTGGTTTTTGACTTATCCATACAAAGACAGTGAATATCGAACGCGAATAATTGTGAGTTACGAGAGGGAAAAGTGTGGAGGCTATGTGCCTTGAAAAAATATGCAAAAAATGAGTTATGCATTATTATGATTTTCCTTCCTCTCTGTTCGGTTTTGTAGCACGTACTTCGATGAAAACACGATTTTGTCAAATTGAAAGCTCTATAACTCAATGAAAATGTAAGTCAGATATTTATAGAGGAGTAACACACATAAAACCCGTGCAAAATAGTCATCGCTGAAAAAAAATTAACGAGGTACCTTCAACCTAAATCTCAATCTGACCAATACTTGTCACTTATTCATATTGACAAAATGTAGAAAGTTAACATTTTTCCTTGGTACATAAAGAGCGATGAATTATTAGAACAAGAACCTTCGCCAACATATAATCAAACAAAATATCATTAGTCTTTACGACCTGCATAGGCGCCCCTAAAAATTAATGGCAGAACTATTATAACTATTTTTAGTTACACTGATATTATGTGCTATTAATAACAATAGAAAGCCAGCGCAAGGTTATATATATATGTATATCGTTTTTTGTTTACTGTCTGTACGAATGATAAAAATGTATGTGATGAAGAGATAGTGATTAATTTAATTCACTAACCAATTATTCAATATGTGAACTTAATCAAAACCTTTCGGGTTTTCATTTAGAATATCAAGTATTAGTCTATGTGAAACATTTGACTTTTTTGTTAAAGTCATTCAATGATCCTATTCATTTTTATTCTATTTAAAAAGCTAATTCTGATCTATTTATTTAAAATATCAATTCAGCTTTTGTAGGCGTTTCACTTTGCACAGGTGATTTGACATATATACATATTCAGTCGTTTCGAGTATAAGAATAAAAAAAAAGAATAGAATAACGAAGTAAGACGAAAAGAAAAATGTCATATGAGCTTAGCAATGCGTTACTATCGATGGTCAATCTTGTCCTTGTTTCTAATACATAAATCCACAAATAACAGAAGATTTATTCATTTTTAAAATATCTATCTTCGATAATAATCCGCTGGTTTAATTGATCTTTTATCGGATAATATTGAATCATAATCAAAACTTTGACGACTACTACTATGTATTGAATTATCTTCATAATTTCTTACAACGGCTCGCGCTACCATAGGTCCATTAAGTTCATTCTGTTCATAATTATCAATTTGTTGTTTGTCTTCAAAATTATTAAACGATCGTTGATCGGGATGATTTCGATATGAAAATGAGTTATTATTCAATTGCTGCTGTCGCACTATAGTATCACATACCGAACAACGTGTTGATAGATTTGGTGTTAAATCAACTGGTCGTTGTTGTACAGAGCGATAAGATTCATAGAATACTCGTGCTAATAATTCAGTAAGTAATCGTGATTGTTTACTTGTTCGACAAAGTACAACATGACATTCAAGTTGAGCAGAAATTGGTGAACGAGAAATCCATGCGAATAGACGACGATGTAAAGGTTCAGCAACACAATAGGATATATTTTCAATAGCATCGGTCCAAGCTATTTTATATGTTCCATTCGCTATTTCTTCATATATACATAAACCAAATCGATCTATTGATATAGCACAACGATTATAATGTAATCCTTTTTTGGTTCGTTTCCATAGAGTTTTTGCAGGTTCCTTGAATAATAAAAATGAATTTCATTGAGAGAAAATCCAAACGAAACTGTTTACTTACAATCGCTATGCCTACTCCATGTGAATAGGGTGATGGTGTTTTACCTAAATATTTAACTGATTGTAGAGAATCTTCACTTCGAAGTTCACTTTCATTCATGTCTTTTAAGAATGACAAACGATTAAATTCTTTTCTTTCATCAATTTTATATCATCGAATATCTTATTGGATGGCCTTTGGGTTTTTTTCTTTTCTTTTTTTTTCTTTTCATTGATCCTAAAGTAAAGCTTCTCTCGAGGAAATCAAACAACTGATGAAGATGATGATGATGTAAAGATACAAAGCATAGGACACGAATAGATGCAAGTATATAATTTGTAAGTAAAAGAAAAGAATAAAGCGGGACTAAAGATAGGTAAGAGGCGCGCACAAGGCTATTTAAATTTATATTATGTATATATAAATTGATGAATAGACATTGACAAATGATCGATGAAATTCTGTTTCCGTCTTCGATTACGAAAAAAAAATCCATTTAAGAAATATAAAAAATCTTCTTACATTGTTAATCTATTCAATCATTATGATAATAATAGGCACCAACAACAACAACAACAGCTAGAAATGCCTCTTAATGAATCTAATCAATTATCTAATAATATGACGTATGTTAATGACATTGTTGTTGGTGGTGGTGGTGGTGATGATGATCGGGGAACATTTCATAGACAAATACCAACACCTATTGATGAAAACCAAATTGCCAAAGCACAAGATAAAGTTGATAGATTAATGAGTATGATTGCAGATACATATGAAAGAACTTTAGTTAGAAATATCCGTCTTGAAGAACTTGATATGAGATCAACAGATTTATTTCGTGATGCTGAAAAAATGAAAAATATGGCACATAAAATGCACGATAAATTCTTTTGGGAAGATAGTAAGTGTTATAGAAATCATTCAGATTGTCGAGCTATCGAATTTGAAATTATCAAACACAGCTGCAAAGAGTTATTCGTCAGTATAACTTGTCTTGTTTGAAGATAACAAATGAAACACGATTCGATATATGCTTCCAGGGTAGTACATATTTTGAATAAAGATAGTACTAAAATCAAACTGCAGCCTAGTTAGTCAATAATAGAATATAGAAATATTCATTCGTATTCCTACAATAATTAGATCTCAGGCAATTGTCGTGAAATTAGAGATTATTCGACTGTTCATAGGAAATTAATAATAAATCGAACTGTTACCATATTTGATAGAGAAAAAATATTTTGAAATCTATTTGTTCTAACTCTATTCAGATGTATCACTGTTGTTTGGTTAGCAATGTTTCTAAGTAGATATCTAGATAATAGCATTCATTCTATTTATCAATCGTCAAAAAATATACCGAACTAGAAATCACTTATCATTGATACACATATCAATAATTGAGTTCAAAGTCTTTTGATGAAAAGATCAAAATTTTTACGAAAGGGATATTAGAAATTAAATCATTTTGAATAATTACTCGCGCATCCTCAACTTTCGATATTCAAAGAAAACTTTGTTTTCTACCACACGAGAATTAGTTATCAGAGAATCGATTATAATCTAGACTTTATTGGTGGTCATTTATCAATTCTGATTTGATAGTTTGTTTTTAAATATTTATTCAGCTTTCTGTTTCCTTCAACGTTGGAAAAATTGAAACATTACGCTCAGTCAATTTACATGGCTATTTCTATTTTTTCCTCTTATTTTATAAAAAACAACACGATAAATTATCTTATCATTTTGATACTTCTCTAACAAAAGTTTTCCATGGTTAAACACATTGTTCAAAGGCTTCTTTTCTTTATGAATTTTTCAAAAATAGATTTTCTAAATATTGAAATAAGTAATTAGTATCATTATCGGATTCAATGAATGTTGAAGTTTAGAGTAAGCAAATAAGATCATAAAGCTTGTTTTTCCCTCTTGAAATATTTTTACAATAGCCTGGTTTCTACCCGTTCGCTAACGGGTTACGGTATCCTAGATGAACATGCTGCATTATGAACAATTTCCCTACCCATTTTAATTTCATGTTGCCGAGTCTTTATTGTGTAATTGATTATTCTAATCGGATTTTTATAAATCACCGAATAAACTAATATGTTTGTTCCGTTTTGTTCCTGTCTTAATTATTACCTCATTTCCATTATTCTATACGTGCTGTTATAGTCTGGCCTTTATTCATGATCGTAAAAGAAAAAACATGGCTTAGAAAAGGTTCAAAATAATCCCTATTTTATTGTTTTTTTTTTATTTATTTATCACGAATACTAATCTCAAAAAAAGTAAATTTTTAATTATCTATTTAGAATATTGTCTAATCCTGATAATTGCCTCAATATCTGCAATTGTACTTGGTGGTCTTCTTGCTCTAGTATTCGTACCTAAAGTAACAGGCAATTGAATCTATGTAATCTCTTTGTTTGTGTTATTGTCAATTTTTTCTATATACTTCCATGAGCTTTTGCTCATCACGTCTGTGTCAATTCAGATACAAGTTCTTTTTTTTTTAATTGTGAATAAGAAATAAAAAGAAGGAAATAATTCATCAAATAAATAAATAGTTCTTTTTAATCCATTTGGTGACTTCCCGATGTTGCTATTAATGCATCTTTCAGTTGATCGTACATTTCACGTTGATCATCACTTACACTATCTTCGTCAATTGAATTAAGTAAATCGAGACTTGATCGATCACGCTAAAAATATTTTCAAATATGTTCATTTACATATTATCATTAAGATTTATTTCGACTTACAATGTCTTTAACGAGTGCTAATGATGGATATTTTTGTAAGAGATTCAATGCTATAGCATATTGACGATTGTCAATAGCATTATGTAATGATGATGAACCTTCAACATCTCGATAAAGTGCAATATTTTTACGATCGGACATCATCGTGTCAACTGTTTGTGTATCTCCATCTTTAATTGCTTGTTGTAATTGTTTTACTTTTTGCTAGAAAAAGAAAGCAGATAGTGAATGAATTTTTCATGTTAATATTTAATTCAACGTGTACGCCGACATCAAAAACTTTTGTTCTTCTAGGTACTTGTGAATTTGTTGAGTCTCTATAAAAACTAGTACTGCCAATTTTAACGATAAAGAGAAATGAGTCGTCTGCAAGCGATTCTCACTTTGATAAAATACGGAAAAGGTTTTATTTCCTGGAAATAAAATATTCCTTTTTTCGAGTCTCTATTTAAATTCTTTACGTAAATTACGACTACTGTGAAACTTCGAAATGATCAATATTTGCAGTAGCTATTCATTACCAATAATTGAGGTATGTCAACATTTATAAATTCATTTGTATCTTCATCACTATCTTCAATTGTTTTTAATTGATTAATGATCTCTGTATAGCCACATAAAACTAAATCATTAACAGCTTTTGTATTTCCGTTTTGAAGTAATAGAACACAGTAGGAATCTAAATGAAAGAAAATTTTCCCTTTATATAGAGACAACAACAGTATTTTTACGAACCAATTTGTTCAACATTTTCTTGAAGACCAGCGTCAAGTGCAACGTCACGTGGTGTCTTTCCGTCAGCATTACGTGATGCAATTGAATGATAATTATCTCGAAGCAATTCCAAGAGATTGGCATCTGAAAACAATGTATATATTTAAGAAAAAATGTATCATTCTTTTGCTTCGTTTTCTATTAACCTTTAACAGCAGCTTGCCGATGAAGTTCTGTTTCACCAAATTCAACAACAAATATATCATCTTCTTCACGTACAGCAGGTAATGGCGGTGGTTGACTTGCTAATTCCTTATGTCTATAGGCAACGATTAATGTTCTATGAAATAAATATTATTTCTTTTTTTGTTTGTCTACCGTTTAGCTAATTCTTCAGCTTCTCGTTTACGTCTTTCTTCAACTTCACGTTGTTTTCGTTCAGTTGCTTCTTGTTCACGTAAAGCTCGAATTTCACTTTTAAGTTGCGCACGACGTACTTTTTCTTCTTCAACTCTTTGCTGTTCAAGTTCTAATTGTTTTACATCGTCTTCTTTCTATTCGAAAAATAGCAAAAGATTTAGTTTAAGTTTAGTTAAAATACAAAAGCCGCAAAAATTGAATTTTACTTTTTTTCGTGCGCGTGTATTTTCCGCTTGCTTATAGAGATATGTAGCTAAATATTCAATCGGATCATTTGGACGACGTTCAACAATCTCTGATAAGCCTCGAATTAATAGTGGTCCTGTAATTAGAAATTAATTATAGATTGAAAAAAAAAGCGAAATTCATGATTAAAAACTTGCCAACAGTAGATGTTAAATATTTTGCTTCAATTGAATTTGGATCGGGTGCAGGACGACGTCCAGAGTTGGTTCGATTCATTTTTTTACGAAGCAAAGTAAGCAACGATTGAATATAGAGAATTTCTTCTTCTTTTTTTTAATGTTTTATTGTAACAATCAGCCATTCATGTCTCTTAGCATCACTTAGTTACGGACAGAGTAAAAATGTTATAACTGATTTTTTTTTCTGTTTCTATTTCTGATTTATGAGTGGCGTCGCTGTTGTCAGTTAATGCGCTGCCACTTTCTCTATTCTAAGGCATACCGAAGATTCTATACTAAATATATAAGAACGACAATAAAATAAGCACCTTCTTTTTAATGTTTTTCATAAAAGAAATTTGATATCTTGCGAAACTAACAAGTTGCGCACACATACATATATATATATGTATATATATTAAGTAAAGCTGTCAATGATTTTTGAATTGTGTGATCAAATATAGTGATTGATTAACATCTCAAAACTTCTATCAATAACAAAATGATGGTTCACATATCATATTATTTTACAATGAAATATATTTCTATTGATATCTATTTCATCTGACTTAACATCATTTGTAATAGAAATTATCTTCAATTTGTATTTTATTGTTATCTTAGCTACTCTGTACATTCATGACGAGTCAACATTTTATTTCTTTCACGAGTAATTCTTTTTGCAATGTTAAAAATTTATTCGCTAAGTTCTACCTGATGAAAGAGTTTGTTTGCCGTGATTCATGTCACTATGACAATGAGTAATAAAACTATGTTTGATATCACGAGAAGATTTTTTTATCTCTTTTTGCAATGAAATTCTTCGTAACGGTTGGATTCAATTAGAATAGGAAAATGTGTTCTGTGGATAAAGTGCGTTATTCAGATACTTGTTGATAGCTACTATTGAGAATTCGTTTCTGTCGTATATACCGAACATTAGTTTGCAGACGAAATGGATCAATTTTCGTTATGTTTTTTAACAGACTTTTTAAATGATATTTTACAAAAAACAAATTTATTAAAAAATTAATTGCAAATACGTATGGAATCATCTGCCATCAATAATCTTATTAGTATTCGCCAAGGAAACGGACATGTATTCAATTCTATAGGAATATGACAGATTTTTCGAGTCCGATGATGTTCGAAATGAATTTGTAGATTATCACAATCTACTGTTAATGTTATTTTATCACCTGTTTGAATTACTAAACTATCATCTCCAGCTTCATGTTCACCATTAATAATAACATAATCGAGATTCCACCATCCATAAATCGAACGATCGAATGAAGAAGACGCTTCGTTTGATGCTGAATGTATGCCAATAAACATATTTTTAATGCCTTTTTTTTCAATTAAAAATGAAATCGAATGTTTTCCAGATGAATAATTATTTGAACCAGTGAGTTGTGATAGTCCAGCACGATAGCTTGAATGTGTAGCGACATATTTGTCTTCGGATAATCTACACGGTCCATACATTGGTACAAAATGTTCCGGAATCAACTCCATCGATTGTTCTGAAGTGTAACTAACTGTTTCTGATATGGAATTTGTACATAATGATTCTTGTCGTCGTTTTTGTTCAATAATTTTAATTCCATAAATTGTTGACGAAAGTTTATTATCTTCTACAATTTCTATTGTAGATGGATGTTCAAGTGAATCTCGAAGATTAAATATTCTTTTAGACCATTTTTCAAGTTCAAATTCTGTATAATTATCTGCTTCTGCATTTGCTTGAAAGTCTCTTACGATTTGGCCGATTGAAATTTCAACATCACTTTTTAGCGCCAGTAATTTTTCCTCGACATCTTTTCGCGCATTTTCGGCAATTTCGTGAATTTTTCTCATTGATCTTTGTTCCCAATCATAAATATTTGACAGAAGTGATTGTTTAAAATTATCTTTATTTATGTCGTTTTGTAATAATTCAAATTTTTCACGAAGATTGTCCATCCGTTGAGCGAGATGTAGTCGATGTTTTACAAAATGTGGCATACAAAATGATTTCTTACATCCATGACACTTTGCAACGCAAACAGCTTTTCTACATTTTCCACAATGTTGCTCCTCTGTCATTGCTATTAATTCTACCTTCACGATTACACTCAATTTGGCACTATCTATATATTGTCTTTTTTTTTTAATTTTATGAAGTCAATGACAATCGTATGTTTTATATTAGTACGTACCTACGCAAAATAAAAACAGAGAACAGAAAATATTCAATATTGACAGTGAATGTGGTTAAACGGTAATGAGTAGTCTTTTCTTTTGCTTAAAAGAATGTACAAATATGAAAGAAAGAGTAAAAAGAATATCGATGAAATTGATGATATTGCGTAAAAATATGCAGCAATAACGTAATAATACAAGGGGTTATATATATCGAATCAAACTACCTTGACAAAAATTTCTAACATAATTCAATGAACAAAACTTACCTCGGTATAGCACTATATTGCAACTGCTATCAAAGTTTCAAGAAAATTATAGATACAAAATAAGAATATGCTATGCATCAATAAAATGTATTTCTATTTGAAGTATTTGGTGAGTATAAAATCAGAAGATCAGTGAAAATTAAAAGTAAACCTTTAACGAAAGTTTAAAAAACGCAAACCAACATTTTATAGCGAACACAAAAATCAGCGTTTTATTTTCTGTTCTTCATACAATTGTTTACTATTTGTTTTCAAGTTGTAACCATATCGTTAGTTTTCATTTTGACTCATCGTATAAAAAGACACTCACTTTCATCGATGCACATTATTCTCTTTCTTTATTTTATTTTCAATATATCGATCTAATGATAAAAAATTTCGATATATTGAAAATATAATTACATCATTGACAATTTTTTTCGTCATCCATTTCAAAAATCGAAACGAATAGATTGCACTACACGAACCACAACTTAGTTACATGACTCAAAATAAAAACAATCACTGTTCGTTTGAGAGAATTTAGGATGATCAGAATCTAATCAATTAAAGTAATGTCGAACTATCAGTTACTTACGAGAGGAATCATTTTTCTCTAGAACTCATCTCGTTTGTTCAGCGTAAATTTTATTTCAGTGGTAAAATCGAAATATGCCATCAACAAACCTTGCTTTTTGAAGACGATGATGTACTATTTTACTTTTCAATACGATTGATAGTTTCTTGTATATGTTTTCGTCTCATCATAACAAACCATGTTAAGTTATTAATGTGACATGTCAAGCCTTACTCTTCGTCATAAAAGCATGCTACAAAAATGCATGTTTTTGTATTGCTTGATAGAAAATTTCTTTTTTCGTTAAAAGTTGTTGCATACGGTTTTTGTTGTGTTTCATGTTTGTCAATAGAGAAAATTAAAATACAAGCTCACATATGGTAACATCAAGAAATTTTTTATTTTATTTAAAATAATTTCTAGCATGATATTTATAAATCATTTTGATAAGTTGATAAAAAATAAAATCAATTATGATTCTATAACAAAAAAAGAACAAAATATACGATGAATTAATCGAACAAACTCGTCATTAAATTTACAGTTATAAGAAAAGCTGAGCATCAGTGAAAAACATGAATATATCATTTATTCAAAAGCGAAATCAGGCTCATGAGATATTGACCAGAGAAATTTATAAAAAAAAAATTTTTTTAACTGGTATTAAATTGACACATAGACGATACAAAATTGAGCCCTGTCATCAGCCATCTGACACCCTCGTATCATATAGAAAAATGAATATTTCCTGTGAACAACAACAACAACAACAGCGGCAGTGCAAAAAAATAAATCAGATGGTGCATTTCTCACTCGATTAAATTTCACTAACACAAGAAAATAAGAGAAACGAGCATATTTGATTGTTATTCAGAAACAAATGGCACAGCAAAATACGAATATCGGTAGTGAAATGAACGATATATTTGAAAAAATGCATTTACGACTTGATCAACGTTTTCAACAACTAAATCGACAAGTTAATATTCATTCAAGTTCACTGCTTCATTCTCGTAAAAATAGTAAATTTAGTCGTAGAAAACAAGGAGAAAAACAACCTTTATATCATGTTTTTTTTTCTATTTTTCATAAAATCAGGTGGAACTCCGCTTAGTTTTTCTCCAATTCATCAAAGACGACTCGAAGAAGCCATCAATAATTTTGGACTTTTAACAATATCAACATCTCTGAATGATATTCGACGTTGTGAGTCAGTGTGTATACTTATGGCACTTAATCACTTTTTTCTGCCTTCTCTCTCTCCGTCTTTTTCTATACCCATTAGTGACTAATTCGACGTCAATCCTACATGGTGTGCGCAGGTAAGCCAAGAAGAAGAAGAAAAAAAAGAAGAGCATCAAAAATATACCTCACAATCGATTTTTCTTTCTCATTTTGTAGTACTTCAACATTACATCAGCAACCTATGAGGAAAACAACAGTCAAAGCACCGACAAAAATCGAAGACAATAACAGTAGTAATAGTAACGATAATTATCGAACTATTGGAAAACGTGGACGACAAAAAGGACAATTTAGTAATCCCCAAGATGTATTAATTATTACAAATCCTACTCGAACGATTCTTGTATCCGATACAATCAATCAGACAGTACAACTTTTTTCCTTAGATACTGGCTTATGCACGGGCTCATTTTTATCACCCGTGAATTCAAAGCAAAGTGCACTTCGTCGTCCTATCGGCTTATCGAATTCACTGAACAATACCTCAACATGTTTCGTAGCTGATTATGATCAACATTTGATTAGTAGTTGGACTGTAGACGAGAATGGAAATGGAAGATTATTAAAGAAATTCGGTCAACAATCGCTTATAGGTCCCAAAGGAATTTGTATTTCTAATCAATCACAATCTATTGTGGTAGCTGATAATAAAGCAAATAGTATATGCTTATTCAATTCATCTGGTGTACTTTCACATCGTTTTGGAACACGTGGATCTGAACTACATGAGCTTGCTGGTCCACATTATGTTAAATTCGCTGAACAAGATAATGATCGAAATATAATTGTAACTGATTTCTATAATAATTGTGTAAAAATATTTGATATTGAACGTCATGGACAGTTCGTAACCAGTTTCGGTTCAGCAGGAACGAAAAATGGTTTATTTCAAGCTCCAACTGGCTTAGCTATTGATTATGAACGAGGTTATATATTTGTGTCGGATTGGGGTAATAGTCGTATTCAAGTATTTGATCGTCAAGGTTCCTTTATACGTATTATTGAACTGTCAACAACCGATGTGCTCTACGGACCACAAGGACTTGATTATGAGCCAACTACTCGTACGCTAGCCATTGCTAATGCAGGCAAACATTGCGCAACTTTGGTTAATATTGTTTGACTAGTATCTTGTTTTAATGCATTAATATAAAGAAAAGAGAGCAAACAAAAAAAATGAAAACCCAAATTTAAACAGTTCAACAATTAGTTAGATCACGCCGACGTTGTAATACTTGATCGGCTTCGAATTCGCTTAAACTATGAATACCCATTTCGTGTAAAGCAGAAGGCAGCGGAGATGATAGTACAGGATCTTTTGAGGATGAATCTGTCAGCGATGCTAATGATAAATCTTGTTGTAGAGCATCAACTAATAAAAGAGCAGAACCAATTGGCATTGTGAGAAGTAAAGCAGATTCACGACATCTAAGAAAATTAAAAACATTTATATCGAGATTAGAGAAAATTGTTTTTAACCACAACGAGCATAACATATTATACGAGTTCGTATTCAAAGACCTTTACTATTAGAATTTCGTTTACGAACTGAATTTGGATGATGAGCATGAGCAGCTTTGCATACGTATTCTCATCAGATATGTTTTATTTGTTGATAAAAAAAAATGGATTATTTCAACAATTCAGTAACATCAAACTGCTAATATTTGATGTTTTTGAACGAATTCGATAGCAAAAAAGATATTTTGGTTATTTCAAAAACAAATTTGGGTGTGGAACTCACATATACTTTCGAAGAAAATAGTGAGTGTTAGTTTGAAAGCGAGGTTTTTGCGGCTCCCCACCTCCCTCCCCATTACAGACATTAATAAGTTTAAAATTGTGGTCTTTAGGAGCTTGACTAATTAGACTGCTATTTTTTCCTTTTTTTAATTACAGACTACACGAAGAAAGCAATGTTTGCTCATAACAGACCATAGAAACTAGTCTCTGTCATTCTTAAGGGGGACCCCTCTCTCAGAAAATCGATTTTGAGATAAGCACGTATACTGAAAGTCTAAAGTGTCCTCTTTCAGATTATGTGCGATTTGTTGCATTTTGAAAAGTTTTTGGACGATGGAAATAGCGGTTTTCTGAGAGCAGTAGTACCCAGGAGAATGAATCCTAGCCTAGGATCCGATGAGTTCCGATCGGTTCCTATTGGAATCCGACGGAGCTCTTCGGAAGGCGCAAGGAAACTATCGGATTATCGTCGGATTCCTGGTTCCGGAATCGATATCGGATCCTAGTATCGGAAACTGATAAAATCCAACATCAACCGTCAATCGGAACCGGAATGCTTCGGATTTCATTGGTTCCGACAATCGGATATGATTGGAAATACGACTGTCGGATCCGACATTGATTTCTCAACCAGGAATCCAACGGGATTTCGTCGGATGGTAGGACCCCATAGAATCCGATGGGATTCGGTATCGGATTGATTCANGTCATAGTGAAATTAAAAATTGTTTCATACAACTTGTTTATTCGTTTTCTCAAAATCACTTTTTTTGGAGAGTTCAGAACCGATTTCTCAGACTGTAGAACAGCTAACGAGTTACTGCTTTTTTTTAAATAAAAGAAGAGACCTATATCTAATAGAAATGTATATAGCCTTTTTTTAGAAATTCGATTTCTTTGCCGAGATAACTGGATAACACTGATGTCAAAAAGCGCTAAATTCCGAGTTCTTGCAGTAGAATGTCGCAGAAATCCGAACAAAATCGAATTTCGAAAAAAAAGCTATATATGCATTTCTAGAGATATGTTTCTTCTTTTATTTAAAAAAAAAAGCTCTCTACGTCTTTGGCAGTTCGAGAAATCGGTACCTTACGAGAACCGCCATTTTGGGGACTAATTTGTCAATAACTCTTTAAAGCAAAAATTTTATGAACCAAGACTTCAATAAATTGAGTTAACACAACATCCATATTGCCTAGAAAATTCAGACAAATCGGTCCACGAATAACGAAAAACGATTCCTGAGGGGGGATCCCCTTAAATATACGAGCTAACAATTAATACTCCATTACAGACATAAGCAAATAGGCAATGACCAAATTATAGATTTTGAAAATCAGGGTAGATTTTTCAGATGAACTATTTTGAATTATTTTAGTAAGCCGAAGGGATATATGTGAGCTCCAGATTTNCCCCCTTAAATATACGAGCTAACAATTAATACTCCATTACAGACATAAGCAAATAGGCAATGACCAAATTATAGATTTTGGAAATCAGGGTAGATTTTTCAGATGAACTATTTTGAATTATTTTAGTAAGCCGAAGGGATATATGTGAGCTCCAGATTTTAGCCCCAAAGTGGCTGCGCTAACAAGTTTTTTAATGTGTAACTCGAGAAATTTGTATTCAACCGTAACAAAAACAACTTTGACTTGTCGGTATCTTATCTATTTCTCTTACTTATTGAATAATTGTGAGAAACTATCATTGACAATACGAGACCATCCTCGATTCATATCGAAAAGAAATTGTGCTGCACCACCTTCATTAAATGTATAGTCGTTTATAATCTATGAAAATTAAAATTTCGCTTTTATTTATATCTCGAATGGAATCAATTCTTCATACCCTATTAAACAAATATTCATCAAATTGCTTAATAACTCTGGCGCGTATTTCATTGGAAACATTTTTTAAAAGATTAATTGATAAATTAGCAAAAGTTGTTTGTAATTCTAATAAGACATCTATAGCCGATGAAGAGATATTCATACTAAAGTAATCCTTAGGATTGGGCATTGCTGACCATCTAGAAGAAAAAATGAATTTTGTGTTTTTTTTCTCCATTTAAAATGTAAATATTGTTCTATTACTTTTCATTGATGTATCGTCGACTCTTTGCTTTAAGTGTGCTAACAATATGATTGACAATGATATTGCAATTTTTTTCTTCTTCATCACGATATTGTTCAAGTAAATGATCGAATATTGATGCTGGTATTAAATCATTCTTTTTATTTAATTGTATTAAATCAAACTGTTGAGCTAATGTTGAATCAATATCAATTTGATTCGAATTTTCATCCACAAAGTTATCCATGCCATTATTTTTAATAAAAATTTTATATTCTTCATAGAAATATTGTAAACGTTGATAGTGCTATGAAACAATAAGAAAGTTTGAATAAATATACGAATACCCATAGGTTTTTAATCATTCCGAGAATTTCATTCTCTCCTATACAATTTGATCTTCTGACTAAGTAAAACTGTAGAATATCGATAGTGTTCTATAAATGTTAGAGAAGAAAATAATGGTATTTGTAAAACTAAGATTGTATTTGGTATTCAGTGTATTGCTTAATGTCGCGAACAACAGCCAATAGAATAATTATTGGAAGCTGCAGATATCTAGCGGAACTAGTAAACGTCCATATTCTGTATTTCAAAAATACGAACATCAATGTCGAGCTCAGGAATTATTCGGAATCTTTTTTTTTGTTTAACTGGTCTTTTGAAACTTCCAGTACAATGAAGAATAGTTCGATAAAAGAAAATATGAATTCTTACTGAACGATCTTTCCATTGTTGAATAACGTCCGCTACATAAACAATTGAATTCAGTATTGAACAAAAATATTTTGATAGCGGATCAATATCTTGCTGTTCATTGTGTAAACAATCTTTTAAATCGTTTAGAAATTGATCAAGTAAATCGACTTGTAAAGAAAATAAACGAAGAGTACAAGATGGATATGGTACATGACGATAACGATCTAAATAAATAGAATTAATTTATTATATCGAATTTAAAATTAATGATAGTTCTGAAAAATTTAATTCTTTTTACCTTCCATTGCATGAAGAAGTGTTAAGAATGTTTCAGCACATTCACTTATTTTTATTTCGTCTGAATTTCGCTCGAGCATACGTTCATAAACACTTTGATGTGCTGTAGGTGATTGAAATATATTTTGTAATTTTGCACGAGAAACTAAAAAAGAGAGCCAACATAAACCCTGCTTATATATATATGATTCATGAAACAACCCGTGTAAAAATTAAGGATTTCATCTCTTTTTTTGGTGCGCTGGAAAAATGTCGAAAACAGAAAAAATAAAGAAAAAACATCGAAAGGAAAAATAAAAAAAAACAATGATGCCTCAAGTATATGGAGATTGTAACCACATATACTTCATTGTTTTTCCTTATAATTTTCCTAGTGTAGAGTTTTAGTCAGTATTGATAGGGATGACTAACGAGTGATACAAGTAAAATAAAGTAACAACAACTAATAAAGATTGAATATGCACTATTAATTGTTGTGCAGCTAAAGTGCATACTGATTAAGATAATAGATTGATCAAACCTGTCTGCAATCATAGTCATTTTTCAAGAAAAGAAAAACTTGAGGTTCGTGAAGCTCGTGAAAAAATGACATATTTAAAAAGAATTTCTCACCCTTAACATTTCAGCTTAATTTCATACAAAAAACATACATTATATTATTTACAATTCTCTAAAATATTAACTGGCAATGTTTCATGTCAATATAATATTTTCGACATTATGACGACCGACCCTTTTTTATCAGAGGCTTTACTTGTATCTTCTGCGAATTGGCAAGCATATTTGAGAATCAAATCTAATAATAATTAGGTTTCTTTTTTGAAAATTTAATCCAACTAGGAATTGTTTTTGTTAGTAAGACAGGCTCATTAATTGGAATTTTTACAAGCTAAAACTGTCAGATTCGATTCTACGCGAATTGCATTTTGATAATCTCTATGGAATTTTCTGATCAAACTATGAATAGCCATCTGTAATGACAATGTGTCAACTTTATGAAAACTATCATCCGTTTACAGAAATCTCCCAATGGTACGCTATTTATTGATAAATGCCAACAATACAGACATATTACTATTTGTTTTAATTTACACTTTAATCTTATTTTATTGTCACTACTGTTTCACTTCCGTAAAACTCCTATTGCACTTACAGCAATTGATATTTTACTAAGTATTCCGTGTATAAATGAGGAAAACAATTGAATTAAAGAAAATGTTTTGTTTTTATTCACAGCGAAGATTTTAATTTCGGAAACAATCTTATCCATTGTAAGATGTATTCATCTCTTTTTTGGAGAAAACAATACCAGTGCGAATCCTTGAGCCAGTCAGTGCATATCAACTTCTGTTATCTATCCAATCTGTGAAGTGCGTAGTATCAAGGAAATGCTATGAGGTGTAAAACACGGAAGTTCAATTTCCCTAACAAAAGAATCCCCGAGTCGTGCAAAATTCATCCTGTGCAAGATATGGATTCAATTGAATACAAACCATCTTGTTCAACTTGAAACCATTTTTCAAAAACGATTTCATCACATAATAAATTCATGCAGCTCGGTAAATCCTGTGGGTAATCAATATCTTCTTCAAACAGACGCTGTGAAAAAATAAGAATTTCTTCAATATAATGTGTAAATAATGTTGTATCACTCAGTATTGATGTTATTTCACTGTCAATTTTAACAATAATAAGTTCGATCAAACCGCGAATAAATTCAACCTATTTATCATTCAAAATAAACTAGTTTTGTTCTTCTTCTTCACACATGTCCTGCTTACTTTAACATTAATCGGTGAGACATCCGAAAATTCATCAATTAATGGTTGTAATTGTTTCGTTAGAAAATCGTCATGATCGAGAATCCACGTAATTATTTGATTAAGATACCATTCAGGCTAAAGAGAAGAGGAAAAATCGAAAAAGATTCTTTTTAAGAATGTTCGGCTTGTTACTTTACGACGATCATTTGTTTTTTGTTTACCATAAAAATGAAAGTTAAAACGAGTAATTAAACCTTTTAATAACATGTGAATGAATAATGGGATTGGTTTCCAACCAATAAAACGTAAACGTGATTGGACATCATCATGTTTAACATTATTTGGTAGCCGCAATTTTAATGCGTATGCTAACTCTTGTTTTAATCTATCTCGATTTGTGTCAAATAATTCGATGACAACATTTGGTGGCATTTTACGAATGTACGGAAATTCGATAAGTTTCAAGACATTTTCCATACGTCTATAGGAGAGACAACAAGTGAACGGAAAAATTCGTATGCTAAATAAACTTACAATTCGATAGCAGTTTTAAGTTGTGCATACCAATAAAGTGCAAGATTAGTACTGTATACACGTAAATGCTCAGTTGATGTGTCATGTACGAGTTCAGTAAGACTTGAGAGTTTAGAATAAATTGATAAAGATTCATCCAGCGATTCAGTGGAAAGAGATTTTTCAAGTGCAGAACTAAAGACGAAATAGATAGTTTAGAGTCGTGTGAATTATTTGAATAATCTAGTAAAATTAATCAATGAATAATACGTCTTTCTATTAGCATTTCTAGACAAGGAATCGAATAAAATAAAATTTTCATGGAAATATTTAGCGAGCTGATCATCTACGAGAATTCCTTTTTCAGTATTGACGAGAAACAACATTATTTTCTTACTTATTATGAATTATTTTTGTTGAAAAATTCAATTTGTGCAACGTCTAAAATCGAATACAATATTGAAAGTGATCTATGAGTGAGTGTCTTGATTGGAAGGCTTAATCAAAGGATTGTCACTCAAGAAGGCGGAATTATTTAAATCAAGTACGACTTATCTCAAATGGGATTTATTATTTGACAAGACCTTCTCCTCGTATGAACTATTGAATAAGAGAAATTTATCGGCAATGCTTTTTTTAGCGAATTCAAGATCAAAGTTAAGATGTGCGGAGTAAGAAGAAAATTTCGACTCTAAATATAGGCGTTTTTCAACCATTCTGCAAAAGAATAAACTTTCTTAAAAAAGCGCTTCACCATTAAATTTTATTTCGTTAAATATCACATTTAAATAAGTTCAAATATTAGGATGAAATGTTTTCTAATAAATAAATCTGTTTGCTTCTTATCTAATTTGAATGTTTACATCGAAAAATGTGTTCATAGAACAAAAAATATTTATAATTTGAACAGTGGTTTTCTTCTGTTTACATAAGGAATACCTTTTTCCTTTTATAGAAGGCTAATCAAATAACTGAAAATACCTATATGTGAAGAGTGTTTCAAGACAATGAAGATAATCAATAATCCTTGCCGTGCTTTTCAAACGTTTAACAGTTGTGCGAAAATCTTGAGCAATTAATTCTGCTTCATTTTCGCGTGATTTCAATTCAATGGCTAATTTGCATTCTTGAATTCGAAGTTGTTCATGTTGTTCAAGAAGATTTTTTGTCATTGTTATGCCATTATGTAATTGAGATACTAATGAAAGATTTTCTCTTGTTGCTATTGAGATTGGATTAAACTATGGGAAACATAATTATTTTTCAAAATCAATCAGTTCTTCTTTTTACTTTAGCTTCAAGTAATTCCCGTTCGTGTTCAGCACGTGTTAATAATTTCGATAGAAGATGCTCAGGATTATCAATATCAGATGTTTCAGATTCGATTCCATCTGTATATTGTATTAATTGAGTCCAAAAGTCCGACATTATTTTAAAACTTAAAATTTCTATACATCATTACTTTTTTCGTTTAAGAATACTATCTAGAAATATAGAAAAGCAATGTTTAAATGGCACGGAACTCTACGAACTGTAAGATAACATAGGTAAGAATCCCGATACTAAATGTTGAACACACAACTCGAACTGCTACTAAATGATGTATTCATCAATGTTCGTGATAAATCATTATAAACCGAGACAAAAATAAGTTCTTTTGAAATTCTACTTCTAATCTTACCCTTCCGATTCTACTCTTAATATTTATGGAAAAAGCAAAACATTTATTTTTTGAGTAACTTCTCTATAGAAAATCCAAAACAAAATGTCGTTTTACAATTTTTCTTTATTAGCAAAATGTCCACGTTCGGCATAGTTTCTAAATCAATGTATATATTTCAAAATGCATTAAAGAATACTAAAATAAATCTTCAAATTTATATTTGCCTTTCGATACACTAAACAATGGAAAACTATTAGACAGTATCGAATTACATACAGATCTCTGAAAGCCAATTAGCTATATTTGTGTAATGAACGGAAATGTCTCAAGTGCAAATCTTATGCTACCTGTGAAACACGTGAAGTTAAAAATCTGAAACTTGAAAGAAACTCTTGCATATGAATAGATGAAGCAGCAAGCAATGTAATTTTCTAATACTAAAACATAAAAGAACCAAACAAGGTATACTGCATGTGTTTTTGAGTAGCGCCATTGAACGCTGCATCTAGACTATGTTGACATCGAGAAAAGTTACTTTTAGTGCGTTTCTTCTTTTTCTATTAATCTGCTATAAACTAGTATAATTTAAACAACATATAACCTTCTACTAGTCACGTTCTCTTGACTGAAAAGACGCGAATAAATATCATACTTAATATCGATTAAGCCTCTTTGTGTCAGATGGTTTATTCTTTTAAGTAAAAAAACTATGAATGTCTCTACCTGCAAAGATATTTTGCTATGAAATCTCTTATTTTTAATTTTCTCACTGTTTCGTATGAATTCTGAAAGAAAATATGTAGTTCAGTTATTGCCCTCTGTGACAGAAAAAAAAAAGGTTTTCTGATTAATTTCAAAACCAGGAAATGTAATCTAATGTGGCAAGGCTTTAAGTTTGTTAATGAGGAGCTGATAAGTGTAATAGTATGAACGATGCTGATTTTAAATATAATCATAAGAAGCTTTCTTAGATGTTCGTATATTTGTTTATTAGACACAGGAACTACGAGTGGCTACAAGTAATTTTCTGATCCATTCAAATTATAGATTTTCAAATAACATAAAACTAGTTCAATTATAAAGATCCATATTTACATGTCTATATATCTGTAGTATCAATAAAGTTTGAAACGTACTATTGACACACAAAAATCTAAGAGGATCTCTTAGGATCATACAAAGAATTAGCATAATAGAACAGTAGAAAATATTCCTTCGAAAGAAATTTTTACATGACAAGTTAAACAAAGAGAGGCTCCATGATAGTCATGTATTCTAAAAGCAAAATTAGCAAAAATGCAATAGGCAATTTTTCAAGGAAAATAAAACTACACAGATATTCTCCTTGAAATAAAATATTTTTCGTTGCGTATTCCAGTTAGCTCGAATAAAAATGTCGATCAACTTGTATAACAAAATTTTGATGCGTTCTACTTAATCTGACTGCCCTTAAGATTATTGATAAAACAGTCAATCGAGTACAAGCTTTGTTTGACCTTTGATAGCATGAAAAATATAGTCATTCGTTGGTTTTAGGGAAGACGCATATCCTAACATACTCTTGCTACTTATTCACTCACTTGTTTTCGTCGAGATAATTCATGGAGCCGAGACTATTTTAGAAAAAAATCGCATACCAATGAAATATTTCTATATAACCAGTCGAAATTTGATCGTTAAGCGTTAATTCTGTCTTTTTTCAGTTTACAACGAAAAAAATAAATACCTTTTTCAACATCTACGACTGATATTGTTTGATTGGATAAAATTACAACCAACGAATGCAATATTTTCTGAGGAGGCTACTCATCATATTCAATGGTATTTTTGTCTGCTGATGATGATCTTGCACTCATTCCTTCATAGCAGAGGAAAAAAACAAATAAATTCGAGAAAATTTTGTTTTTTTTCTAGATTATCTCATAGTAATATTCCTCATAGTTATTTTTAAACGAACGAAATGATATTCGTTTTTTATCTTTTTATTTTGAGTTGTATTTTCATTGCAATTATTATGTCAAAAAACGTATTGTTTAGCGTTTTTTCGTGTTTTGCTCCACTAATTACAGTCATGAATGTTAACACGACACTATCACCACACGATTATTAATACTAATATCTTTCACCTTACACCTCTTTTTCTCTTTCTACTGCTAACTACACAAAAAAAAATAACGTTTCTTCATTTGTACATCGTATCGTTGATACGCATCAGTACATTCCTATGAATTTTTTTCGTATGCCTGATATGCGCATGAAAAATACTACTGTCATCCGTTTTTTAGTGAATACAACAAAATATTCCTATTTTTCATTTATATTTATAGAATGCTCGAATTATAGTGTAAGTGATGGATGATATTGGCTTAACATCATCACCCACGGTTATTAAACCGGCATGTTCGCTTATCAATTCGAATCGACAACGAATAGATTCAGCATCAGTTATTCAACAATCGGATGTCTCATCATCACGGCCAGCATTACTTGCATATGATGCACTTGGACCACTTCTTTTTGAGGTATATTAAAGTTTTTTTTGTTTTAAATCTTGCTTATATTTTGTTTTTAGCGAATAGAAAAAAGAAGGAGCTCTCTTATCTTTTACATTAGACTAAGAAAAGGAAGAGGAGACAGATAGAATACTTAATGAATCTTAAGTCTTAATATTCTGCCAATTTATGAATATGTTGCCAGGAAAAGGAAGAGAAAATGCTTGAGACAGTAGTCTTTAAATGAACAAATATTACCGATTTTTCTTTCCTATTTTTTTAACCATCTTGTGGGTGTCTATGGGTTAAAGGAATAGCGATGACAACGACGAAAAAAATGACTGCACACTATAACGCATGTAAGGGTGCATTATGCAGATTGAAACATCAAGACAAAGGAAAAGTGTTTGCAGCCGCTACATGTTGTTACTTTTTCTTTTCTTTCCTTTTGAAATACATTATTCATGTTGATGATGATGATGATGTGTGTGTATCTTATAGCTACTTACGCACTTTTTCCTCGATAATGACGATGATTACAATATTATTTGTAAAAAAAAAACAGAACATGAAAATCGTTTTCTCTTTTCTCTTGTCTCTTGTCTCATTTATTTTTCGATCAAACGGATTATTATTTGAATATAATTGACTAAGATTTAATTATGGGCATGAGCGAACTGAATATATCGACAAATACCGATCAATTTATTGCGCACAGTATTCAATTGGTAAAAATCTTATCTAGAATATAAATAAATATATACATTCTAATTACATAAACAAAAACGAACAGATAAATCAATAAAATTTGTCTTGTTTTTTCCTCTTTGTCTAGGCTCTCGATGGTTTCTTCTTTACAATAAATCACAATTTTGAACTGGATTTTGTTAGCGATAATGTTGGACAGTATTTGAAATTTTCTCAAGTAATTATTATTTGAACTAAGAAGACTTTGCTTTCACATTTTGTTGGCTGTTCTATTCATTTATTTTTAAGGAAGAACTTGCCGGAAGAAGTCTATATCATTTTGTGCATCTAAATGATGTCGGCGAGTTCAGTAAAGCTTGGGCAAAAAAAGATGCCGGTTTGTTATTTGTATTAATTTTTTCATAAAGACTAATTTATAAAAAAAAAGGTGACTCTGCAGCAGCACTTGTTAATAATGAACAATCATCAATGCAATCCCGTGGACGCACATTTCTTTGTCGTATGCGAACAAATGATGGTTTGTTTTTTTTCTATTATCGAGAAAAGAAAAATCTAATATATCTTCGTTTAAAGATTCTACACCATATGTTCGCATGATTATATCTGTTGCACTTCATCGTGATTCGTTGGGTGGAGATAAAACATTTTTGATATGTATTGCACGACGACCATCATTAAATGATCCTAATGATAAACCATCATTGCTTGGTTTTGATCAATTTTCATCACGAATTAATCTAAATTATGATATTGAAAATTTAGACTCGAGGTAAACTTTATTTGAAAAACTCAAAAAAAGAAAGGAAATTAAACTATTTATCATTTATAGTCATATGAAAAATGAAAGATTGGATGTAAATTTTCGTGGAAAAAATTTTCGTGAATATGTTTATATTCATGATATTCCAGCCATTGAACGACATTTTCAAGAAGGTATTATATATTGAATAAAGCAATCACTATATGAGTTTTATCTCATAGCAAATTATCGTAATGAATATTTCAAGTATTCAACTAAGGATGAAGTTTTTCTTTAAAGTAGTTCAAATGTATGTAGTTTAGTACTTAGCATGACTCGAGAGAGTCTTGTGTATTCGATTTTAATTACGAGAATTAGACTTTCGTTATGGAATTATGACAAGATTACTCAGAACATTGCCAAAAGTTTTCCCATTTTACAAAAAAAATCTCATTACGTTAATGAGAATCAACTGTGAACGCTTTATTCATGTAATTAAAGCCAGAAAATGTTTTATGTAGAGAATAAAGTATGCATGATGGACTGCGTTTAAGTATGAAAACTCTAATAGACGCTTAACGTTCTCTTTAATTCATAACTAAAAATGTGACAATTACGATTGTAGACGTATTTAACATAGGACAAAATAACTTTTTATGGAATTTCTCCATGCTCAAAGAAGAAGAAAAAGAATTTTCTAAGTTGAAGTTTTACAAAGTAAAACTCGCTTCTCGTTTCTATTCGTACCCTAATTATAGCGAAGCTATTCTTACAGTTCATGAATAGACTTTTCAAAAGACAAAAGAAAAGAAGAGAAAATTCCCAAGTTTTCTTCTATAGAAAACAATAATGTCGTTCGAAAATACGAGAACTTCGTGTCTTATTAGCATTTTGAAAAAGACCTTTTTTAATGAATTCCGCACTAAAAAATTTGATTATAAAAAAAGAAATGAAGTTGACATATGCCTACAAACGCTTCCTAGTATTCATGTTATGCCAAAGCAATGCGTCAATATTATTCCTGAAGTTAAATGTGAAGTTCATCGTCTGTACAGCTTTGATTTATAATTTTATTAATGATAAAACTGCATATTATCGTTTTTTCGCTGAATAGTTAGAATTTTTTGTATAATGAAAAGCTTCTCCATCATAAAATCAATACGGAAAAAAGAAGAATCCCGTATGTTCTTTAGTTTTTACTACCTTCGAGTTCGTTTCTTTTATGAAAAAAAAAATCCCCAGTAAAAATTTCCATGCAAAATTGATAAATTTGTAAGTATTCATCGATTGCGTTTGGGTTATTTCGTATGAAGATTTCTATCGTACGAATTTCATATTTGTATAAAGAAAATCGGCAATCAAGAGCAGAAATCCGGTGAATTAAAGAACAGATTTCGAACAAAACATTATCTATTTATCGAATAATGAAATAATAATTCAAACGTAAACACTAGATCACTTCCTCATAAAACTCAGAGAGATGCATCTAAGAATTCCTATGAAAATTATGACACTATCAAGATGTTTTTTGAATTAAAGTCAGCTTAACTTTTTCAGTGTTATATCTTCTTTTTCATATTGAATCTGAAAGAAAATATTCTCTCAAAAACATTGCATTACAAGAGAAATTTTGGCACTTTTCACATTGGTTCATTTTTTATTGATATAGAGTATTTAGTTGACAAAAACTAGACGTTTTTCCCCCCTCATTCTCATCTAACACTCATACACAGAGAAATTATCTATGAAAAAACAATTTTTTTCTGCCGATACCTTACAAAAGAAAATCAATTCTTTCTCTAAGTACACTTTAATAGAGTGTAACATATAGCAAGCGTTTGGGTCATGACATCATTTTTACTTTTGACATTTACTCTCGCAATAACTCCCATCAGTTTCCGAAATGATCCACACGAGATTCTTTCCTCTAGGACTTTATCCATCTTACTGTTATATTCAGCACTGTGATATAATTTCTCATACGAATCGAAATTACATTTTTCTCTTTCTACCTTAGTTATTGAAAATGGTGAAGGAAAAAGTTCCGTCTATCGCTTTTGTCTTCACGATAATATTTATGCGTTTATAAATACTCGGAGTAAATTATTTCATAATTCAACAGCGAATAAATCTGATTCTATACTTTCAACACATACAATTGTTCGGTAAATAGAAAAGAAAACCATTTGATATTATTAGAATTCTTCTTATTATTATTTAAAGTCTAATTGAAAATGTAAACGATTTAAATGGTAATGCATCTACACGTTTAATGAAATCGATTATTTCATCAAATCGTGATTTACAAAGAAATAAACAGCAACAACAACAGCAGCAGCAGCAGCAACAAACACCAAATAAAACAATGGCATCATCTCCAGCAACCCCACCAATCGGAACGCAATTTGCACTAACGATGTTAGGCATGCGGAAAAATGCCTCGAACTCTTTACAACAACATGTATCTAGTACATTAGGCACACTAATACAAGTACAAAATTCATTATCAACTTCATCACTGCCAAGTCCACATGAGAAAAATCAATCTCAACAACAACACAATCCGCTGACACCATCACCGTCGCCAACACAAAATCGATTAGTTGCTCAAAAGTCATCGACACTTGAAAGTAAGTACAAGTAAAAATAACTGTTCTAAAACTATAAATCTTTCGTTTTTCATAGATGTTTCTTCATCAGGTACCGTTGAATTTGGTAGTAAACGAACATCCTTCAGTCGCTCATTAGGATCCGGTAAAATTCCTGAAAATCATCGCACTCTTCTTTCTTCCGTTTGGAATGATAGTAAAATGTTTGTTTTTTTAGAAAACTCAGTATTTTACTTTAACAGAAAATCAAAGAAGTACTCACTATTGTTTCTATCAAATCGAGCAGAATTCATCCGAGGAGATGCGCAACAATACTACCTTTCTACTACAATTCTGTATCTAATAGAGTTCCGAAACATCTTTTTTTCACTTGCAAATAATCTCACTATTTGACAATTTCTGTCTTGTGACAACCCACTATTCTTCTAGCGGAACGAGCAATTCTTTTAGCCTGTGAAATTTTTTCTTTAATTTTCTTCTGCTGTTACCACTTACAGCGAAAAAAAGGGCATCTATGTTGTTATACTTGTTACTTTTAACTTATCTATCTATTTTTCCTCTCCTAATTTAGTACATTCCAATCATGGTAGTATATCATCACCAGTTAATTCTTTTGATATATTTTTTTCTTCGCCTACACCGGCTACAACGAATTCAAATGATTTACAAGCATTTTTATCATCACCAACCAATACTAAAACTTCGTCACCATTGTTTTCGAATAGTGATATTTACACAACGTCATCGAGTCCAAAACCAGTTTTAACATCACCATCGCCATCATTACTCAATTCAGCGCGTGGTTCAACACGTTTGCGACAATTATTAACAACGAAATCCCCATCAGCCAATGATAATCCGTCTCAAACGTTACATTATCATGCCGATGAAAAACTTGAAGATTTTATACAAGGACCAGAAAGTCCAACAACAACACATGTATCACCGTTAACAAATGAGTTACTATCGTCAATAACAAAACGTCGAAGAAAAAATAGTTTTTCACTCAGTGAACAAACCAATGGAGGCGATGGATTGCTCAAAAAGATTTTAGAGCAGCCAAATTCTCATTCAATATCACCAATCAGAACAGATTCGAATCATAGCGATGATAGTTCATCAAGTGGACATGCTTCAAATAAACAACGCAGTGACACTTTTCTTCGAGTAAACTCAACACATTCCTTAAGAAAAAAAGAATGCGCTTGTTTTCTTTTGGATTCAGAATAAGAGCATAGATTATAAAGGGACAGAAAGTTTACACTGTTCGATAGAGAATGCTTCGTTCTAAGAACCTATAGACTTGGTTTTCTAGAAAAAATTGTTTTCTGATCTTGCCATCTTGAGTTATTAGCTCGTGATTGCAATATCCTTGTTTTGAAAAGCAACGGGTTGTTAAAATTCAAATATCGTGACAAGAATTTTTACATTTTAGTTGGAAACCTTACGATATTTCTAATGACTAGAACGTCAATATGTAAGACTGCTCGGAGTATTCCCTCCTAGATTATCTAAATACAAAAAGTTTGTAGAATTTCGCATATACGAGTCCAACTCAACTGTGAAAACTATTTTAACATAATGTCACAATGTTAATTATCAAATTTGCTACCTAGTAATACTAGATCGCACTGATCCATAAATGTTTGCGCATATCAATTAACTCTGAACTTAATCTGCGTTATTTCATTAACTATATTCTATCCTCTAGTTTGTTTCTTTAACCTTTAGACTCTACTCAACGATGAAGTTCGTCCACAAAAAGTTGTTGTCGATGCTCCGTTTGCACTTGGTGCACGGCAAGTATCAAATAAATATGCAACGAATGGTACCAATGTATTAGTTGAAAATGATAAAGCAAAAAATAATAATACACGTTTAACGTTAAAAACTCGAACATTAGATGCATCTGATCGTAAAGGAAAGAAAAAGCTCCGGCAAATTTCAACTAATTTTGGTAACCAAAATAATCCTATACCAAGAAAACCTGGCAGACCAAAACGAAATGTAATAGTTTGCTTCTCATCATTTTCTTTTTCAAAATTTCGACTATTTTCTTTTTTAGCAAACCGATTATCTTCTAACAACAAATCATTGTCAAACACCGCAATCAACATTGTCCGATGGAACACTCGATGCTTTATTAGATTCATCAACTAATATAGATCAACCGATGACACAAACATCACCGATTGTACTCCGTCGTACAACACGACAAAAATCAATATCAAACACAACAACAAATCATAAGCGATCCTCTGACAATGATGAACATTTACAAAATTCAAGAAAATTTCCTAAATTACTTACACAAGCACTTAAAGATGAATTAAAAATTGAATGTCAAGATATTTCACCAACACCGACAATCACTGCTACAAAACTACTTAATCAGGTTAGTTCAAAACACTTATCATTTAATATTTTCTTTCGCTCAAATAATGTCTATGCACTTGAGTTTATCCTTTTTGTGTACTCAAAAAGTGAGTACACTCGAGAATCGGTCAGTGTGTCCGGCCGGCCGGCCGGCCGTTTACACGATAACTTTCGAAAGGAGAGTCAGATCGTGATGAAATTTTCTACACAGTTCAGTCTCATCAATGTCTCAGTCGAGTTCGAAGATGAGAAGGATCCGTCAAGTAACGGCTAAGTTAT
>OENM01000346.1:0-47834 GCA_900239745.1 Rotaria magnacalcarata | reverse complement strand
AAACTTTATTTTAGTCATCTCAAATTATGATCAAAACTGAACCAGAACAATACGATCATAATATGACGTTTGATAAAAACTCGCCATTATCACAATCTCAAGCGTGCCGATCAATGCCAATAAATAATGCCAATTCGTCAATGGGCACTTCACAATCAACATTACTACGAACATTAATTCGTACACCACAAAATTCATCAATAATAACCAAAAAAGATGCACCATTATATGATTTATTGGAACATCTCGATACAACAACATCAAACGATAATTCATTGTATTCTGGTCAATCGTCGCTTAATAATTCAATCGATCCATTCGAGCAATATTTAACACCTGTTATGTCGCAAAATTCTATGGGAAATAATAATCATAATAATAACTCATCAAAAGATGATTATCTAGCTGCATTGTTAAATACTGATCCTCAGCAACCCAATGAAATATCATTCATACTAACAAATAAACAGCAACGACAACAAACAATTAATGATAATAATCGTATATCAGCAATAGCACACGATTTATTTAATTCAACAACAATGACAATCAATTCAAATGACGATTTTCTTTCATTATTAGAAAATAAAGACTTTCTTGAATGTTTAAATGATTCAACAGCAATAGATTCAATACTATCACAAAATTCGATGAGTCTTATCGAAAAACCATTTCCACAATCATCGTCAACAACAGCAGCAGCAACAAGACGTAGTGACAAAGATGAAAAAGCTATTAGTGAGATTTATAAAACTCTTGTGACTTCATTTCATCCCGGTAAGATAACCAAAACATCTAATTCGATTTATTACTTTCTTCTTTCTTTTAAGGTTCATCTCAACAATCATCATCGTCAACTATAGATTCTTTGTCTGCTGATATTAATACTTCTAGTAATATCTATCGAAATAAAAACCATAAGTTTTTCTTGATTATTTTCTCATTATAGATTCTTTTACCGGTGACTTCCTTTTCCCTGAAACTTCGAATTCAATTCCACCCAATCGAACAGTTAACCATGATCCATCATCATCGATGTATTGTCAACCAACTGTTCCACAAATTTCAACATTTCCATATTCATCAAATGTAAGAAATCCCGCGAAAATAATATTTTTTTATGTATTTATTTTATCATTTAGAATACTCAATATTCTGACTGTCTTTCAATGGATCAAATGGATAATGGTGGTTCATTTCCTCCAAATGTAACGTTATCGCCTATGAATAATTCCTATCAATCCCAAACAACAACAGCAGCTACAACACTTATGAATACAAATACAATGATGATGTATTCTCAACAATCCGATCCACATATTCAACATCGTCAAACGCCAAATATGATCTATCGTCAACCATCACAGCAGCAGCAGCAGCAACAACAACAACAACAACAATTGCAGCAGCAGCAACAGCAACAACCAATGTATAATAATTATGTTCAGCCAGCACCAAATCAAATGAATTCTGGTTATTATTCGATTTCACCATCAACAAATCAACAGCAGCGAATGCCATCTGCTAGTCATCATTCAGCAGCAGTAGCGAAAAGACAAGCACTAATTCATCAACAACAACAGCAACAAAGAACTGCTGCACAAATGAATCAACATCAGCAGCAAGTTCAATTTCATATGTCGATGAATGTTACTTTGCCACATGTAAAATTAAATACTCTCACTATAAACTTTTTAATCAATTTTGTTTTTCTAGATGATGACAAATCCACCACCACAACAACAACAGCAGCAGCAACAACAACAACAACAACAACAGCAGCAGCAATTGGCGCATCGACGTATGTTTAACAAAAAATACGTAGAAAAACAAAATATCTATTTTTATTTTATTAATTTAGCTATGATGAATACATACAATGATTCCATGATACCTAATAGCAATATTCCACCATTACAACAGGATTTTCATCAATATTCAAATAATAATTCACTCGATCTTTCCTATAATCCCGATCGTTTCATGTCACCATCACCAAATATGACACAACAATCCATGCAGAATCGCCATATGAATGTCATGCAACATCAACAGCCTCCATCACATTCACATCCTCCAATGCATCAGGTATATTTTAACAAGAACTATAACACATCTAACAATTAAATTGTTTTAATAAAGCACAAGTCACGATGTTTACATAAATTCAGAACAATAAAACTAAGCGTAAAGATCTTTCTTAAGGTCTATTTTCTGCAGTTTAATTCATAAGACTAGCTGATGGGATTAATAATCAGTATATTGAAATTACTACACTATGTAAAAAAAAAAGAAGACGATTCCTGTAGGTTTAATCATAGACGAATTTTTATAATTAAACCTTGCATAGTGATACAATAAGTAAAAAGAAAAGAAGAAAATACGATACTAATTGCTGAAAAACTCTATTCAATAGTTCTATTCGAATCTTATTGATCCAATCAATTTAGTTCCTAACTCTATTAATTCTCTTTATATTTATTGAATAATCTTCGAGTTTTATACTCTCTTGAGTTAAGCTTAATCATCATCGCTTATATGCACTAATCACTCTATATTTTCAGAAATTTATAAATTCCTCTTACATAAGTATATCCTGAAGGCCCTCTATTGTTATCAATCCATTTTCTGCAGCGACTACATAATCGTATTCACTGCTTTTCAAGGTTTTTAGCTCTAAACCGTAAAAATTTGACATAGTTTAACGTAAACATCTTGCTTAAAAACTTCGATTTTATGTAAAATGAATGAATTAATTAACAAGAATCTAGTTTAAATCTGATTACACAATAAACATGATCTCGATTGCATTTTATCAAAATACGCAAAAAAAAATTTTTTTTTGTCTATGCAAATGAAGAAATCGATCGTATTTTGAATCATGTTGATTGATGATACTACTATTAAAATATGTACGGACGAAGAATACTTACGTTATCATAACCTTTTTCTTTTCGGGTGCATTTCTTATTCATTCTTAATACGAAAAACATCCGTTGTCTCAACTGTCCGTTTTTGTACTTAATTTTTCGTTCAACTAATCCTTACATAATAAAAAAAAAAGAAACCCTTGATCGAACATATAAAAAATAAAACACGAAAGTATTATTGTAGAACTCGATCGCTTTCGAAACTTCACCAAGGTTAAATTAATAACTTATGAATACTATAAGATATTTTTAGAACGATATCAAGTAGAAAAAAACAACACATATTCATGATTTTCTCGGGTCAATAAAAATGATATGTTAAATATTTAAAAGGTAAAAAACTAATGTACTGAGAAAATTATGAGATATGCCTAATTGAGATAGAAAAATATTTTTCTTTCTGAAGCATAAATAATTATACACATATTTATGAAATAAAAAGTTAGTATGACACCTATGGAACTAAGCATTATTTTTTAAAGAATATACATGCCACCTAAGAGTTCTTCGTATAGAGAAAAAAATTGAAAATATTTATTATTTCTAAAAAATTCCTTGTGTCATACGTAGAACGAAAATGGACTATGATTGATAATGTAAATTTTCAACACGAACCACTCGAACAAAAGAGAAATAAATGTGTCACAGTACATATTTCTTCCTTTTTATTTGTCCACTTACCTTTTCTTGTCATTGAACATTAAAAGAATCATAAAATTGAATCCCAACGAGTGTTTGAAAAATAATACAGCAGGATAAAAAGCAGAAGTCGACTTAAGATATATAGTTCATTAGTCTAGAAAACTGAAAAACAAACCATGTATGAAAACAAAAGAAGAATATGAGACGCGAGATCTCGTTTTACTCCATGATCAATTATAATGTATAAAACATAGCGACGAAGCTTATCTATAAATCATGTAAATGTAATCTCTACTCATCGTTTTTTCTCTCTTGTCTATTACTGAGTGACGAAGCGATAAATAATACGGATTCGCAATATATTTACAGTGTCTAATAATAGAATAAATACTTCAATAAATCTTATGTCTCGAGAGAAAACAACTGAATTAGTAATCTGTTGTTTTTCACTCTTGTCATTTGCCGATCAACATACACATGATATCTATGAAATGATAGCAGGTCATTATTTTGCTTAATTAGACTTGCGCTATTTTTATTCCTATTCTGCGCTACAGGTCATATACGTAGAAGAACTTTTCATACGTATATAGTCATATCTTTAACAAGAATGACTCGAATATGATAAGAAACCGAAATGTTATTTTCAATAAACATACACTTGATAAAAGAGAAAAAAGTGCAAATGTCTGCTGCTAGTGAATATTATAATCTCGTTATGACGTAAAAAATAACAGCAAAAGAATGATTCGTACTTATTCTCCTTTCTCTTTTCTCTCTTTCTCTCTCTCTTGCTCTTTCTATTACATTTCTATTCAAGGCTTCCGAAAATAAATCTTTCTTTATTTGTTTCTTGACAACTTCAAGGTCCTATTCTTTGTCGGAGTAACCCAGAATCAAGAAATGGAACTAAGAGAAAAAATGTAACGAAGATAAAACTTTATATTTAAATGTCATATGATTCCAATTTTACTCGAGGAAGTCATAGTTATATAACGATGAATATTCAATATAATCTTCTCATATTCAGCTTTAATACACGCTCAAGAGAGAATAAATAGAAGAGGTCAAGGTAGTTGTTGAGCAAGAAAAAGAGATCACGAATTCTGGTTCATTAATTTGGTCACATAATATTTGCCTCAGTCTACTAACACGATATTAGCAATACGCGTTTGTATATATATATAGAGCAAATAAATAATACAGATATTGTGCATGAGCTTGTATTCATGACGTAGAGAGAGAGCATAAGTCGGTCATCTATTTGCTAAAGAAATTCGATTAATTGAACATAAGAAATAGTTCATTCTTTTTCCGTTCTCTCTTTTTTTTATTTCATCTCTCCACTGGTCTAATGATTGAGTACATGATCAGGATTGAGTAACTGACATAGAATGTAAAAAAAGAAACGAGTAGCACTATGCTCGTCCATTGGCGGATGTCCTCCAATTTCTATTCTTTCATTCTCGTGTGTGCTTCTAAGTTCAAGGCCATACTTTTTCTCTTCTTTTTTTTCTGTATATGACATATTGGACAAGAAAACCTTGACACTACCCGAATAAATATACAGAACAAATGAGCTCATCGGATAGAAAAGAGAGAAAAAAAAATGGAAATGATCCTCTTATTACTTCCATAACTAAGCTATAGACGATAAGATCAACATCAAAAATTAGTCATAGGTATTTACGAAATATTGGAATGCGTATAATAATCGTTTTTAATTATTTTAGCCACCATACTCGAATATGAGTGTAGCTCTGTCGGCAACTATACAACAAAATTCACACAGTACGTTTAATTTTTGTTTGATTTGAATCTTTATTCAACTCATTGCCTTCTAATCTAGATTCGAATAATCTTATGAATCCATCAATACCTAATTTAACGCCAGTTGAATGTCGTCAATCGGAAGAAATCAATAGTCAAATGATTAATTGTTTGAGGTAAAATAAATCATAATTTTTTTCTTTTTTGTACGATCTGTATTCATTTATTTTGTTTGTTTTCTTCTTAATAGTTTTCATCCTGTTCGATCGACAAGTGAATTTGTGCGTAAACAATTGCAAACTACAATTCAGGGCCGCCAAAAACCAGCAGGTGGAAAAGATTTATCCGCAACAACTGGACATAACTCATTATCAGCAAATCTTGATTGCAGTAAATGAGTGAAAATATTCAATTAGAAATTAATTCTTTTATTTCTATTATAGATCAAAAAGGAGCGTTCTTTCGAAGTCAACTCTCTTCTCCAATGTCAACTCCTCCATTACAAACAACAGTAAGGCCTCAAGCACAAGACAAACCAACATAATTTTATTTTATTTATTTTTCTCTTCATCTTTTTCTGTCTATTGTTTGTAATTATACTTTTAAGTTTATTTATTCGTTTATTTATCATTGGTAGTCGTAGTATCATTTACATACTATGTATGAAAAATGATTAAAACTGAGAGAGAGAGAGAGAGAGGGAAAAAAGGAGAAACGATTTTTGTTTGATTTTGTCGTTTTTGCTCATCTTTGTTTTTTAACTATTGTTCGTATTTTTTTTCTGTTTTGAACGTGTATGTAAGTTTAAGAAAAGAAACAAGGTGATGTTGCGTCAGTCCAACATGTGTAAAAAAAGAAAAGACATTTGTGTTTAGTGTGAAAACCTACAGAACTATTCTTCTTTCGTTTTTTTTTGTTTTCGTCGAATTTTTAAATACAATTTTTATTGAATATACGCGCATGTTAATTATGACTATAATTAATTATTGCATAAGATAAACGTTTGTTATACATGGAAATTCGATATTGAGGACATTTCTTTTTGTCTCATTTGAAGAAAGAAAGAAAAAAAAGTTCGCAGAACAGAATAGAAGAGTGACAAAAAAAAACCGGATGTACGCAAAAATGGAAATAGATGATTACTAAAGATAGCTTAAATTAATTCAACGTTTTGCAGTATAATTAAAGCAATGGATAATCTGAATTTAAATTTTCTTCAAGCAACGGATTATATTCTTCTTATACACATAACATGACAGATGATTTATGTATATATAGTGTTATTTTTAGCAATAGACTGATTTAATTAGAATCTAACTAAAACCTTGATAACAAAGGACAATGACATTGAGATCAATTATATATTCATTGTTCAAGATGTGGCATGTTTTCGTACTGAATCGGACGGATGTATTCAAGAGTGAGAGAAATCAACAATTCTCATTAATGATTAACAATAAAAAACAATTTTTATTTAAGTACAACAAAAATATTTCGAACCTAATTATTTATCAAAAAAAAAGATTACTGAAGTAAACTAAATCACTCGCAATAATAACTTTTATTTTTAACCGAATAAAAATCTAATACGTGATTAATTATTTTATTCTCGCAGTCAATCTTGTCTAGTTTTTGATTGCATCTGTTTTAGTCTCTTAGTTTTTTTTTCTATGCTGAAGGCGTATTGCGTGTATTAACAAAATAGCAAGTGTCCGCAATCAGAACTTACCCTGATAATTAAATTTGTACTCAGTTGTTCAATAGACAACAGTTGGATGATTGTCATTCGACTAGGATGAATTTGAGGTCATCGAATATACGACAATATATTTTGTGTCATCCTATAAGAAAGGATAAGTCACTTACGAAGATTGAAAAATAAGTGCTTGTATACACATATATTTATCTTTGCGCCTCATTTCAATGAGCTCTTTATTCTTGAAGATATTTTAAGTATGCTATTTTTATACAAGAAAAAATATTAAAAGCAAATGACGATTATTTCGAAAATAAGAAAGTGTTGAACTTTATTACGATTTCAAAAATATGATTTGAGATCCGCACAGTTATTTGTATTAAAATTGAAAGTTTCATTTCTTGCATATTGATAATGAGAATGCAAATTTTGGATCGTTGAAAATAAGCTATAACTTTGAGAAAGACTTCGAATAGAAAAACAAGTAAGCGAAAGAACTGCGATAGTTTATCATTTAAACTTTTTTTTCTGACAGGTGCCAATTGAGAAAAATCTCAAACTCTTATCAGATTAAGAAAAATACCCTTAGAATAGCATCACTCATAAGAAGAAAAAGTAATCGACGATATTTTTAGATTAAATTACGTTGTTAGTTTATGATGTCAATAGATATCTTTGACATAGTCGTAAGCGCGATGGGATTCATGTTTAAATCAAATATAGATGTATGTTTCCATTTACTCTAGGGATTCTGATAATTGAATGTGAGTTAGATCTTAGCAACACAAGAAACGCTGCTATAATTTCGATTAAAAGTCTTGAATTATTATCAATAATATCGAATATAGCATATGAAGCTATTTGTTAAAACAAATGCAATTCCTTTAATATTCAAGCAACTATACAAAACAGGAGAAGCTTAATGAAACAAATTTATTTTAATACTGATAGTATGCAGTCAAATGTTTTTCTAAATGGCAAAGAGAGAAATTGTGCTCTATTACCAATAATATAGTTTTATTGGCAACACAACATATGCAGAAAATTGTCTCCTGTGGTAGTTATAATGCTCTCACAAGATTTTATTTTTTGTGTTCAACGATGATATCCTATGTTCATATAATGTAACTCGAAATAAATGAATAGAACAAGAAAGTCTCCTAGTGAACAAAGCATTAATGGGTTAAGTGAAAAATGCTCCGAAACAATTTTCTAATGCTTTATTTATCAGATTTCTCTAATCATCAAGAAACTTGTCCTATGAAACTCATTTATATGTTTGAATACTAAATAATTCTGCATTATCTAAGAACAGTCGAATTGATTTCAACGCTATTCAATTGTAATTCCGTATAAAGAAAAAAGCAAAATGTTTGTATCAATCGTTTAATTAGCACGATCTAAATTAATTGTATTATTATCATTGACCATCAAATTTTCAATATCAATGAAAGTTAAACTTCGGATAAGATTCTAAATTATTTTTCAACTTAGAACAATATTAATTTTCACACACCCTACCTTACTATTCCACTTGATATTAAGGTTATGGTGATTTTGAGAGAGAAAAAACCGCGCAATCAGTAGAAGTGTCTATTCTGTGTGACCCACTGCTATTTCTATTTCTATTTCTATTTCTACTTCAATAGAGATTATAATGTGATGAAATGTGCTGTCAAAATGAACGTTCCAGGAATGTCTTTCTACATGAGAGAATACAATCAGGAGATAAACCATTTTTCAAATGAATCAGCTTGAGAATTATTAATAAAATAGTTTTATTTGTCAGAACATTAATTTTTGCTGAAATATTACATGAACAAACAAACAAAAAATTTGTTAGCTGATATTAGTTGTTGACTTTTCATCTTAAGTCACTTTTTTCTTTCATCAAATAGGTTTTCAGTCATGTTGTAGGCGTGCCAGCAAAAACACCCGATGGAATCTCATCGCGTTTATGACGTATGAAATTTTCCAAAATTTCATACAGCTGACGCAATTGTTTCTTTAGACAGAGACCCACAAGAACTAATGAAATAAAACTAAAAACGCTAACAATAACAATAAGAACTATTGCAAGTGTTGTAAGACTAGTTTCTACAACAAAACATCCATCAAAAAGATTCAGGAACGATGAAATATGAGAACTTGACTTGGATAAATCTATGGTAAGATTTGTTTCATCTGTAAAAAGATAATAACAACGAGAAATTTGTTCTGGTGGATAAAGACGTTTGTCTTTTAGTAAACACAAACTCTCAAGAAATGGAATATTTAAATTTGCAAGATAAATTGAATTTGTCCATGGAATAAATTGTGTCGAAAATGTATCATATGAATATAAGCCTATCGAGATGGGATTGAGTTGCATTTTTATTTCACTATTTATTACCATCTGTTGTCCAAGAATTGTATAAAACATAAAATAAACTGTTTGATTATAATTTGATGATCGAATTATATTTAACGATGTATTGATAGGCAAAAGTGTCGTATCATTTTGTGGTGAAAAAATAATTGCTATTTGTAAAACTCGATTATCATTTACTATGTTTACATCTTGAATTAATCGTGTGCGAGAACAATTATGATGAAAATTAACCATAAATGGGTTACGAGTGCATACTTGTTGATTGCTAATATCATAGTCGAGCGTTTGAACAATTGACACAACAAGAGAAACTATAAATAATATAAATTGCATTAGAATGTACTTCCGACACATATACACCTTGAAAGAAGAACAGCGACAAGTGAATGTATGATTAATTTTCTGAAATAATCATGCGTGACAAACGAGACACTCTGATAGAAGCACTATTGATTTTTAATCTCAGGTAAACGGTAGAAATAGGAAAAAAACATGACTTTATTAAAATTGTAGAGTACATAGTCTTGTTTATTGCGATAAAAAAAGTAGATTCTGTCTGTACACAATTTGTATCCATTAGAAAGAAAGAAAGAAAGAAAAATAATTATAATTTTTGATTGCTTATCTAGACGATAGCAAAATATTTATTTGAAATATTCAATAACGATCATTCGAATTGATTTCCTTGAATAGGGTTGAAAATAGACGTTAATAGATAGATTCCAGTGAAGTTCGAAGCATTTCAAAAGAATTAATCCCCCCTGTGACCTTTTATCCAGAGCATTTTATTGAAATTGTCAGGATATTTTATTCAAAAATAGACTTGTCTGTGGGCAAAATCTCAGTTCACAATATCACGATGCGTTTTTTTCCCGATATATACCATCCTCGAGGCTAAAATTTCAGTGAAATATCTACAGCTTCCGATACGAAGTATAGAGGGATTAAGTTTTTTGAGAATTTTTATACGTTACTCGAATCTATCTTGTATACAAAGTTCGAAGTCAAAAGCGATTTGATAATTGAAGATGTTTCCTTTTAAGCTCGGTTAAAAGCTATGTTTCTGCCAGTCCTCTCTCTCTCTCTCACGTGCAATCAATCTACACTTGAATAATATAAAATCTAACTAATAGATTTACGTATGCATAAAGTATAAGGAAAATCATACATGTAATAATTTGGTGTAATTAGTTTTTATTCACAGCAAAATCCGACAGAGTGCAAGTTTTTATCTTTTAATAATTAGTTCAAAGTAAATTTTGAATGTAGCGGAAAATATGGCTTTTAGGGACGTAAAGAAAGTGCTTGAAGTCCTCCCATGTGTCGATGAATTTAATATCTTAAGAAAAAAATAGTCGACATCCTACATTGATTTGTCGAGCGCCAGTGTAAATGTAACAATGTATAGACTAAATAATCAATTAAGTTTATTATTCTTATCAGGATCACAAAAAAGGCAACATGACTCACCATTGAGATGAGAAAAAAAGAACTGATAACTGTTCATAGAAGTGAAAAAATAACAAAAAAAATACATAAACAATTGTGAACTGTTTTGATGTATACTTTTTTAACAATAAATTCAAAAACAAAGAATAAATAGAACAATAATAGCAGATCGAATAATTTACACGAGACGATATAATAAAGATCAATAGGCAATAAAAGCAATAGTTTAATTAATAACACGCATATCAACGAAAGAAAAAACAACAACGATATTTATGTTTTTTGATTTAGAGACAATACGCAGATCTAAGTCGTATAACAAACATTAAACAATAGAAAGTTTGAGAAAAGAGACTTTGAAAAAAATATCAGAAATTAAAAATGTATTGATTAGATTTTTAGAAAAGAAGAAAAACTATCGCTGAAAATATTGCTTTTTTTTAAGTGGAAATGAATGGACAGAAGACATGAAACAGTTCTCGTTAACACTAAATGATAATTTTAAACTTCAAAACTATTTTTAACAAACTTCCAAATATCTAAAACCTATGAAAAAAAGCAACAATATTTTTTTTCAAAAATTAATAATCGGAATAAGTCCCTTTAATCTTTTTTTTTAAAAGAACCTTAAAAAATAGACGATTAGTCTCAAGTATGAAACCGCTAGAGATTATAGACCAGCTAGTCTAAATTATTGATCTGTCGTTTGCTATTAGTTAACGTTTTGTAGAGATATTGTTTTTCTTTTATCTGAATTATCTCACATGAGCTTTTGTAAAGTAGTTTTAAAATGAATGGCATGGTTCACATAGAAAAACTATCCAATGGAAGTGGCTTCATTCAAATGAATTTCTGGTGAAAGTTTTAGATCTTTAATTAAATGTATTTCTCTTCGTCTCGCTACATGAAAATCAGATCTGACAATGTTTCAAATTAATATTGAAAAATAATTTTTGTTCAATGCTTTGATAAATAAGACTATGGGATTCATTTAAAATTTACAAAAAAAGAGAAGCATCGGGATAGTGAAAAGTAAGGATTGAAACTTTTTTCATCTTATTGAAAGTTCGTTTTGAATTTCTTGATACCTATCGTTTGACTCAAACACAACTGATCAGTTCGAAAGATTATCTTGGCAATTGAGATTTATAACAGATAATACTAGTTTTCTTCTTACGATATGAGCTCACATTATCAAATCAAATAAGACTAGCTGCTAGAGCAACATGAATCATTCATAACTTATTTCATTATATAACAAGTATAAAACGATTGTTTTAAGGTACTCAAAAATTCTTCTCTATACTGCAACGCTAATTAGAATCATGTTTATACTTTTCTTTATCGAGTTACGTATTCTTGAATCACAATATTTGCATACTTTCTGGTTTTATCTCGAATGAATAAAGTAGTTTAAGGCACATTGAACAAAAGAATCTGTTAACTTACTTATTTCCTTAAAGTTCCCTCTATAAAATATTTTGTGTTTGATCTCATTTTTACTCATAGGAGTTTTCAAAATTGTTGCAAAAGGCACGTAAATATGATAATACTAAGGTATTTTTGGTTAGATAATTTTTGATATCAAAGCGAGACTATACACTACACTAAATATACTACATTAAGGCTTATTAAATAAATTATGTAGAGGCATGGTTTCTTGTTTTTTCCCAAAAATAACCCTAAATATTTGGCTACAGCTTGATTGCGAACATTTTTTTCCTCTAATTAAGAAAAAAACATCTGCAAAGTAGAAACAGAGGGAGAGAGAAAAAATAGTCGCATAGTGGAAAATGCCAGCAAAGCAGCATTGGGTGGGGAGAGCAAAAAATGTCCGCATTGTGGAATCAAGACAAGATTTATTAGGTGAAAAAAATACAGAAAAATCATTGATGAAGAATAGTTGAACATCTAACTGTTTTTAGGTTCATAATCAAGATCGTTCTTATCAGTTCTATTTATAAAAACTATACCATCTTTATTAGATTGAGTGAAAATTGGAGAAAAGATAACATCTGTCACGATGAACATTTTTATTTGATTCGTCTAGGTTTAACTTTGTCACTTTAAATGTTTTTCTTTCACAATGCATGCTGATAAAATGGCCTGGATGACATTGACGAAGCACACTAGACTATGTTGAAACAGTTGATTTTATTCAATACAGCTATTTGCATGAATCATCTTAGAATATCGATTTTCGTTTGCTTCCATAATGCGGACATTTTCCACTCGCGACTATCTTTGTCTCTCTCCTCCTGTTTCTACTTTGCAGACATTTTTTTCCTACAATTAAGAAAAAACGTCCGCAATCAAGAAGACGCGAAATATTTAAGTCAGAGAAAAAAATCTCATATTTACCGACCGACTTTAAGAAGTTACCAACTACATTTCTAATTGAATTCAAGAAAGAGATCAAAAGAAGGCATCAATTAGACTTCTAAAGCATCAGAGAATAAATAATCTACTATGATTATAACAGATAAGATATTCGTGAAAGATTCTTGCTTGCTTTGTTTTTCAACACCAAATCCACTCAGGATGATTGGGAGGTCGACATTCCATCGGACACTCTTCTGGATGTCTATCTTGCGTACAATTCGGTCGCCGACAGCCAATAAAAAGTGTTGGCGATTCTTTTTGTGTTGGAAATGGCCGTGAATTCGGAAATTGTTTGCATAAAAAACTATCAAATTCAAGTGTCATTTTGTCATACATAGTTACATGCGGCCAAATATAATCTTCAAGAAAATTCTGATCACCTTTACCTGTATAACATTGAACAACATTGGGTGAAAGTAAATATTGAGAAACATTTTTAATCAATGCATGCTCTTTATTGACTTTAATACCCCAAAGACCACCCAGTATTGGTACATTGTGTTCGTGATGATCACGAATAATATGAATCGTATGTTTCGAATCTAGCCATCCATAGACAATAGTTGTTTCACGTTCAAGTATAGGCGAATCAATATCTCGCGACATATACGTATCGACAAGAGAATCAGCTATAGGAAGAAAACGATGCATTTTCCCTGGTAACCAAGTTGTAATATCACCAAGTGTTGGAATATTTGTTGAATCACAAAAATCAACGTTACTATATTTATCTTCAATTAATGTTATTTCACTTTTTGCTATATCGAGTGAATAATGATAAACGCGTACAGTCCAATCAGGATATTTTTCTTTTGCTTCTTTTACATATTCAATAACATATTTCCATACTTTTGATAATAACCGTATATTATCTCGTTTAGATAAATAAGCCGATACACCAATAACACGTTGATGTGGACCACGTCTCGCTGATCTTACACTGCATAGTGAATAATCAGTCTTAAGAAAATTTGTTAGATGTGGATATAAAACTATTTCACGCCGTGGACATAGAAAACGACTAGTACATATATCTTTGGTTGCACACCAAATGAAATGAATTATGTAAAGGGATGCTGAACAAATCAATAGACTGATCCATGCCAAAAATAGAATAATAAGTATGCGTTGAACATGCCATATTAATTTCATAGTTATGTAATCTAAAATAATAAATTTAATGAACTTTCAAACCTTTCAACATAGAATTAAACTTTCGATTTATATACAAAAATCTATTTTCATAAACATGCTGCCAATAAACGTGAAAACGTTCAAATGTATCAATCTGTTTTTTATTGTAATGCAATGATGAGGCACATGCGTAACTGTCAGCATCATTTTGTTTAAAAAAATGTTCACAATCATCACTGGATCGATAATTAATTGCTAAACCAAAATGTCTCCGTTCAATGCCAATATATTCAGGTATTATGCCTGTTACGTACACGTCGGACATATGAAAAGGTTTTCTGTCTCGAAGAAAAGTACATAGAACTTTTGAACGTGCAGGACGATTAACAATATAACTAAAACCACTCATATAACTTGGATAGTGTTCGCATGGATATTCATCTTTCGTTACAATATAACGTGTGCCTTCTAGAGCGGGGTCATTTGAATAGCGTACGACTTTAGCATATGGAAGTTTGTAACCATATATAATAGCTGATGAATCTGAATGTTTGCATTCAAGCTTCGATTCATCAATGGTCGTATTCTTAAGAATAACATTAACTAAATTTGCTAATAAATAAGTATTAATAAAAATATCATCATCTGTTTTGACTGTCAGGATTGCTTCTGAACAATATGTATCAGTCCAATGTAGCATAGCCATATCACGATATGTTGATAATGAGTATTGTTGTGGCAGATGAACTTGAACAATATCATGAAATAATGCGTGTTCAAGGCTGATACTCAATAAAAGACTTTCATCAATATCAATAAGGAAAATAATTCGTAATTCAAGATGAGAAAAGTGCCAAAGAGATTTTATGGCTGCTAAATTACCCCATGTACGGCGAATAGCACTGCGAGAATCATAATTGCGTGACTTCGAAATAACAAATATAATAGCATGTGGTTTTACAGGTGAACAAAAATTTCCATTTGCTATTTCATAATCAAAACCCTCACGAACTGGAGCTTGTGCGAATAGTTCTTGTGGACTAAAAATAAAAATAATATATATATATATATAATATTATATTGACAAATTCTTTCTTATCAATTTATTTATAATTGCTAAAAAACATTTGTTTTTATTGTTTAAATAGCACGTTTCACCAGATAAAAATACTGAAACAATTTTCGATTTACTTTATTCGTCATATTGAATATGTCGCCTTTATCCTTGTATGAAAGATAGTAACGACATTGATAACGTTATTGGTGATAGGTAATGTCTTGTACACACCGTACCCATGTTCAAACAAGAATAGGGCAATATGATTGGTGTTGCTATGTGGAGACACCAATCATATTGTTAGACCTATTTCAAATTCAATTGATTGATATGCACACTTCAAATAGTTGTTCGTAGGTAGGCGGAAGAGTAAATTTCATTTTTATTGACCATCATTTAGTCGAATAATGAAGTACAATTTATCATACTTTTGTATTTATCAATTTCAAGGTTGAATCGAGGGCGCCAGATTTTTCCAGATGAGCCGATGACTCGGACAGCCGATATTAAGGTTTTCGATATCATTAATAGAATTTTCGAGTATTGGTGAGAAACGTGAAAATATTTCAAATTTATGAGAACACTGACTGGGGCACAGTATCCATATTTCAACATTATCATGTGAGCACATTACTCCTTTATTAGTAGTTTTCACACTGATTTTTATGATGTCTACACATACTACTACGTGCGAATAAAGATATTGTAATTCACGAAATTAGATTGCTCGCTGGTATATGTCGACGGAATTCGGTTTCAGAATTTCCCAGCTGAAAAATAGTGAGAATTTTCGAACGTCATTTATGTGGGTCGATTTTTCTCATTTATAGTTGCTTATCATTATTCACTTGATAGTGATCTATTATTCATACATCGAATTATTTGTCAGTTTTTACTTCGGTCTGCCCAAAAGTTCTGTCATCATTAAATAAAAATATAAAGATAAGGAGATATTTTTAATTTAATTTTATCAAATGTCGGGGATAGTTGTCAATATTATTTATTCCAAGATCAATCATGCCTAATAATTAATTAGAAGGTTTTTTTTGAACTCCTTTTCTGATAAAATTTTCAGTTACCTTGGATACCGCATGAGCACTGCACATTTCATTTGTATTAAAATTTAGCGAAATTTTATTCAATTATGTCAGTTGCCTTTTAGAACTAACTAGTGGTGAGATATGGATTTATTTTAGATAGGCTAGTTATAAATCATCTGATGCTAGTTGACATATTGTAGATGAATTGTCAAAGACTATTATTCGTGAGACAGCTTTGCAGAAAACCTTTATTTTATACATTCATTCTATCAAATAGTCCTGAGTACAGACACAGGCAGAGGCATGGGCTCCTAATGTTATATTGAAAATTATCTGAAATCGTTTTTAATGTAATATGGAAACAAACAGAGACGTCAGGTTCAACATGTACAAAATTGCTTGACGGTCATCGCTGACTGCATATCATCCGATGTTATTTATTATTTTGACAGAAGAAGGCCGTAATATAATTTCGTATCCACCATGCTCGCCATACCTAATGCTACATAATATTTGGTTAATAATTCTATTGCACGAAGTTTAACTAATGAAATAAATGAAATGTGCTGTGCTCATGTGGGATCCAAGGTAACTGAAAATTTTATCAGAAAAGGAGTTCAAAAAATACCTTCTAATTAATTATTAGACAAGATTGATCTTGGAATAAATAATATTGGCAACTATCCCCGACATTCGATAAAATTAAATTAAAAATATCTTCTTATCTTTATATTTTTATTTAATGATGGCAGAACTTTTGGGCAGACCTAAGTAGAATCTTTCAAAGTGAAACCCATCGCAGGTTATCACCTCGTGATCTATTCTGACAAAAGTAATCATTTAATAGGCAATAAATCAGTTAGAACACACTGAATCATTCTAATTTACATGCAATAAATATACTTTTATCATCAACAAAACTTAGCTATATGTATATATATTATGATATGAAAATGACAGTATTTTCGAGAAGTCAATAAAAGTAAGACTCGATCGATTTATACAGCTAGAACAAACGAAAGAAGTGCTTGCCGCTAAAAAATAGCTTAAAGTTCTATTGACCGATTAAAATCCTAAGCGATTTAACATACGTTTTATCATTCATAAAATGTTTTCGAATAATTGCTTGATTACAATGTAACGGATCGTCTTCACTTGTATCATAAATATTGAGTATTGGTTGGTGAAGTTGTAAGCGAATAAATAGAGGTATCGCCATTAACAAACACGAGCCGATCAATAGATTTCGTCGATAATGACGGCATGTTAAATTTCTCATCTTCAAACATTCCTAAATTTACATTTTCAATTACGAATAAAATTTTGTTTTACATGCTTAATTAATTCTTCATTATCGCAATTATTCGTTTTCCCTTGAGACTCATATCAAGCCACTTAAAAGAAAATTGAGCATGTAAATCAGATCTGATTAGGATTTACAAAATTTTTCGAACTTCCATTAGCGAGGAATATCGAGAAAAATTTTGGCACAACGAACGTAAGAATGACTATGCCAGGGGAAAATAAAGCTAATACAATTACCATTCTCGACCGAGTATTTGCTATGTTGTCTATGGGTGTTTGAATCAGTCAAGCGAAACGTCACGTATGGTGATATGATGCAAGTTCGATTTTATAGAGCAAACGAATGATCGAATAGAAAATGAAGCACATTATATAATTTAACGTGATCAATATTACTTCAGTTTGGCAAAAGACTACGATCGATACGAAAAATGTTTTTATCGTTGATACGATGCTCAAAACTTATAAGTTAAAACACATGCATTGAACCTTCTCGGCAAACGATCTAAAATGATTTCTAATAATCTCTTGTTGTGTGCTTTTTATACATCTATACAGTGTAGACTAGGTCGAACAACAACCTGCCTTCCGCTCAATAGACGATTGAATCTACTAGTGTGAGCAGGTGTAGAAAGCTTTCAGGAGATCTTGTTTTGATCCATTTTGAAAAAACGTTTTAATGAGAAAGACTTTTAATCTATTCAAACTCTCGTAATAGTGACCATCTCAATCTTTTATGATATTTCGGTTAAACCCTTGTAAATGAAACATTTTTTTAATTTGAATGTATTTTTATTAAATTTCTCATTTTTCAAAAAAATATATTTATTTAGATGGGATACCCTCTCACGTCTAGTGCATCGATCTTTAAAATAGATCTGCTATCATGAGAGTTAGGTGAGATTTATATCTATACTAGATTTCGAGATCTAAACTAATCTATCCTGAAGTTCGAATCTTCTACTTATTATCATTATACAAATTTAAATATTACCCAAATCATTAGCATTTTTGAATTATAGTTGGAGCAATTATGGATGAGTAACATTTATATTCTTGCCATCGTGCAGTTACAACAAGTGACCTTTTTCTTGGTACATAAAATTCTTTCGTTCTGCAATTCCTCAATATCACTATAAAAAAAACTATGATCTAGTTTTTGCCGCTGATCGCTATGAATACAAACAACAAATTGAATCAGACGAACATACGAGCTTATACTGATATTGACTAAATCAATTAGTAGATAATAATTACTTTTCTAAAAAGCCGATTGTAGTCATTTTTTTTTCAAAAGAAAATAATGAAAGTTTCTCTACGTAGAATATTTGAATGGTTTAAATCATCTTGACTGACATCAAACATTTGGGATTGCTATGTTTTTTGTTCGTGTAGTCATTTTTATGTAACATAATACTTGAGTATTTCGAGAAATAGTTCGATTATGACCGTGCGCTTGTCTCTCAGTAGCAATAAAAAGTAGAAAACTGAACTTCTCGCTTAAAATAGATCTAACCATTTAGAAACTATATTGTACTTCCCCATTCTCTATGTCGACGAAGAACAAAGTATTAATGCTCCTTTTCCATACTTACTACGATCCTAAGCGATGCGGAGAAAAGCAGTATAAGAGAAAGAGATGCGTTTTACAACCTTGAAAAGTATGGTTTCTTACTTTTCTTTTAAAAGAAAAGATTAAATGCAAGATAAAAATTCAGAACTAGCAAAGAGAAAGACGATGTAAACGTAGCAAGAAAATGAGCAGCATAAAAAAGTAGTACGATTATCATTATGTTCAATTGGCGGTCTAGTGACATTTTACATCGGAAGGGAGATATAATAAATAACAGCTAAATCAGCGACATTATTCTAAAAAGAAAAGGCTAATCATTGATACTATTATCTTGCATTCTACTAAGACAGATCGAAGCATAGAACGAAAGTGTCAAGCATCAAGTCAAATTACTTTTATCAAGCTTGAAATGATTCTTTTTGAATAATTAAGTATCTACCAGAAACATTTATGCATAATGTTCCAAATCGGATGCCAAGAACTGTACAATGTCAATTTTTGATGTATTGTGAGAAAGGTGAACCGTTTAAAAACTGATTACATATTGAGCATATAAATACGAAGGTTACAGATCAGAGACCGAAATCGAATCGAAGCGGATCAATTTATTTCGAGGTCGAATCGAATCGAATCATTTTTTTTTCAGTTTCATTCGGCTATTCAAAATCATTTTCTTTGTTTCTGGCAGTTGTGCTTATTTAATGGTAATCCTTGTTCTATTCATATCGTTATGATGTTCAAGTGCATTTTGATTGGTATAAGAAATGCTCACTTACAACGAACGTTCCATCTTTCTTTCCTTCTTTTTTTTTCTTTAGTCAATTTAGGCCCCAATTACACTGGGAAGTAAATTAACACTTTAGTTGAATTAAGCCATGTGATTGGTGCATTAAGAGTTAAGTAATCTTTTAGTGGTGATTTAACTCTTAATGTATCAATTAGATTGCTTAATACGACTTTAATTTTATTCACATTTCCAGTGCGATTGGGGTCTTAATATCAACCTCTTTATTTCTTAAGTATGGCTACGGTCAACTATGAATATAGATCCATATGCAGTAAATGACATTATTTTTCTTCGTTCTATAGAAAATAAACTTATTTAATTAGTCTACTTAGATATGTTTATTAATTTATATTTTATGTATTCTTTCTTGAAAAAAATGAACAATTTTTATGTATATATTCATAAATTATGTTTATTCAACATATTTCTATAGAAGATCGACAGACTATTCTCATTCTAAGAAAATGACAGTCTGAAAACAACAATACAATGTAATAGTGAACACCATGTTTTGTAAACCCAATTTGAGTCGAATCGAATCGAATCGAATGGCATTTTTGTCATTCGTTTCGGTTTCTGTTACAGATGTACTCAAAATTAGTCATATAGCCAATGAATAATGATGTGATTATAATGCATCTCTTTCAGTTGAAAATATCGTGTTGCGTATGAAAAAGAAACATGTAATCTAGTAATTAGTCAAGAAATCTATATCGAATTTCCCGACTCTATGGATCATATATTGATGTTTAAAGATTAAAAATTGTTTAAATCTTGATTGAAATAAAAATCGTTCGTATAGTTAATTTATCAAGAGAACGAAGATTTTGGTTCTATGAAGATACGCATGCCGAAATCAAAACTTGAATTGAACTATTGAAACAATAAGCTCAGATATACATGTTTCGGTAGGACTATACTCTCACTCATGTATTACATACTCAGATTCTTACGATAGAACAAAGACATATGATCACATTCAGAATTCTTCAGAAAAGTTAAAAAACGTGACCTAAACATACATTTTTATTCGATTGTCGAGTTAATTCGATACTGTAATTCAACTGTTACTATGCATGCCTACTGATTGGAGTTTTAAGCCTTCCAGAAAAAAAATATTCGAAGAATTAATATTCACAGTTACAGTAGAGTAGTACATCTAGCAGAATACGAGCTTCAAGTGGTGAGATCAGTCTTTATGTCACGAAGCTTCTTTTGACAGTTACTTACAAATGCATCTTTTATTCAGTTACCTTATTAGTTAGAATGATTGATGTTCGATACATATTTACTTTAGTGCCAGTGCTTCCGAAGACAAAAAAATGTAATTAATATAATAACTAATGGAAAATAATTATAAAAAGACTAAAGTCCATAAGGGTTCTTGACGAAAACATAATCCTAACAAATTTTATGTTTTAAATCTCGGAAGAACTGTATGTATACTACTAATAATTCAATAATCAAATTCAATTTTTTCCATATCTATAGGATTATTAATTTTAGTTCAAACTTCATCGAGCTATTTAGAGGCAAAAAATACAAATTACGTAGAGTCGGTTCATTATTTAATCGGTATATGAATCATTAGCGATAAGTAAGATTGTTCTACACATTAAGGTTAAATGTAAAGTTTATTTTTAAAAAGACAATACGTATTCAATAAGTTTTTGTTCAGTTCCGATACAAAAAAAGAAAGATTATATTTAAATTCAAACTCAATATGTATAACTAACGTAAGTTCTCATCTGTCTATTCAAATAATTTACTTCTTACCATTGCAGTTTGCTTCTCTAACTCGACCTTGGTCTGACAAACCAATTTTCTAGTGGTCACGATATGCGAATGACTATACCACCTGTCAAGAAATAACATGCTATACTCATAGGAAACCAAAGAAGGAAGATAGACATGCATTTACGAGAGTGTAACTAACAGGAGTGATTTTCGAAAGATACATACAAACCAGCAAATCGCTGTTATGTTTGGTTTTAATTAGTCACCAAATCTGTTTGGGGAAGTATTGAAAATCAAAGTCGGGTGCAATGTGTTTGTTCTCAAGGATTGAATTGACAACTCTGAATAATATAAGAGCTGATACAATGTCACGTGTGACTATCAATATGATACTCTGGAGAAAATGCACATCTAAACTTTTTTCCTCATATACGTAAATTGAACTTGTTTGCCGTAGTCGACTACTCTATTGTTGCATTATGTAAGAATGCGTGAAACATACGCTGCCCTATATTTCGATTAATAAACGGATATAAACATTTATTATGTACTTATAATTAACGATTTAACGAAAAAACTCGTAAAGTAAATTTTATTCGTATTGACAATCGACGAGACGGCACACGGAAATTGATTGTAAGTGCTAGCTGGAAATACAATATCTGAAGATTATTATTATTATTATTATTGTTTATGTAAATGTTCCTGTTCTTCGTCAAGAAGCAGATCTAATACTAGATATTAAAAAGCATCGTTCTTTTATCTTTTGCCTTTTCACAATATCACTCTGTTTTCTATCAATTGAAAACAGAATTTGAATCTATATTAAAATTTCGATTTCTCGTTAAATATTAAATCATTGCGAAATTATAATAAAACATAACTCTTCCATAGTACAAGACAATGCCAATTAGAAGTCATTTTTATCTTGAATAGTTCCTTGGCAAACGCAATTTTTCTATTTTCTACTTTGAATGATTCCTATTATCATGCGATTTAGTAGTTCATTATGTTGTCCCTTCATTCGGAGACTAGATTGAAAATTATTGACGTTGAGTCGAGTGTATATGTTGGAGGGGAAATTAAAATTTTTTTGTATGTTTTATATAATTTTCGATTTTTCTGAAATAGGTAAAAATGAATATTCGTCTTGAGGTCTGGACAGGAATGCTTGTGCGAATGTCAATCATCTGTGTGGGTGTAGCTGTACAAAGTCAGTTTCAATGCACAATATAAGTGCCGGTGAGGGTTTGATTAGTACGGGATCACATCCTTCCACACTCACACCCACATATAGACCCACACCATCACACAAACAGTACATTTTTACCTATTTCAGAAAAATCGGAAATTATATAAAAAAATACAAAAAATTTTAATTTGCCCTAAGTGAGATTAAAATTTTAATTTCCCTTCCAACATATACATAATTTATTTTTCAATAGATGTCTCTAATATCGATTGAACCTCTAGTCTATTTGTGAGTTAAAATGTAAATGGCTGCACTTACTCATTGTTATTTTCTTTGATATCTATTCTTGTTGTCTCAATATATTTGTATTATTATTTGTTGTTGTGTTATACAAGAAATTTATTGAGATTTAACTAAAAAAAATGAGTAGTCGATCACGAAATACAGATGACCGTCGTGGAGTATCACCTAAAGTTGATGTCATGTATTCACTTAAAGTTGATAATTTAACATATCGTACGCGTGTCGAAGATTTAAGGCGATGTTTTGAAAAATTTGGTAGTATTGGGGATATCTATATTCCACGGGATCAATTTTCTCGATCAAGTCGTGGCTATGCATTTGTTCGGTATGTTTATTAATTGAAGGAAAAACAAAAGACTTTCTTTTTATTATTTTATTTTGTAAAGCTTTAGCAAAAAACGCGATGCACAAGATGCACTCGAACGTATGGATGGAACTGATCTTGATGGACGCGAAATACGTGTTCAATTTGCTCGTTACGGTCGAGCTTCAGCTACCGATAGTCGAGAAAAAGTTCGTCATCGACGGTAAGATTATGGTTAATAACATTGAAAAAAAAACAAAAAAAAACTTCCCATCCTATCACTATTTGTTTGTCTTCCCTTATGACTGGAATAAACATCATTGTTTATCTCTATTCACACAGGTATTCTTCTGCACAAATATGCTGCATCCAGAATGTCTAGAAATCGACATGTTCGAGAAAATTAAAAACAAAATTTGTTTATCCCGGTGTTTATATGCTGCGTTTTCGATTTCATTCATTCAAACTAAGCAGAGCGAGACTGCAGTTATTTGTATTCCAGTTGATTTAACAGATCAGATGTAAGATATATATATACACATGTTTCGTCGATTAGGCTCATATTTTTTGTTTTTATCAAAGTAAAAATTCTGCATATTATTTGGAAAAACAACTTTTTTTTTGTTAATACTGAAAATAGAAGAAAAAAATTTAATTTTTAATTTTTAAACATAGAACACGCTCACGATCAAGATCTCCACGACGTTCAAAACATCGATCACGCAGTAACAGTCGTCATCGACGGTTTGTTCAAAGATATTTAGTTTTTTTTTAAACAAATTTTTATTTATTTAGATCCCGCTCTCGGTCTTCACGTCATTCACGGTCAAAATCAGCATCTCCGTAAGTGTTTCTTTACTATAAAAACCCGTGCAGTTGAAACCTATGAAAGAAAATTAGGTTCATATTTTATATGAGGAACGAAAATTGCAGTTTTACGAGTCTATTTTCTATGGGATTTGTTAAATTATTAAAAGCGCAACTTTAGATATTACATGTAGTTCTTCTCACATGTTATTCGACAAGGTTTGTCTGAATTAGTTACTGGGAAAATTGGGAGCCAATCAATTTATTCTGGGTTTTTTTCTTTCTCTTTTTGCACGAACAAATTCTTCGTACTGACGAATTCCATATTATTGATAAACGCAAATCAGGTTTCATTTTTTTTTTCAGAAGAAAACTAACACTAAATAGTATTCTATTAAAATCAGCTAGTTATCGAGTAGAGAAACATGCTTGTTTTCATTTCTTATGGACTTAATTTGACCGTCTAATCTAAGATAAAGTCTTATTTATATCTCTTGATTTATTTTAGTTCGAAACGAAGCAATCGTAATGAGAATGGCGAACGCGATCAGCGACAAGAAAAAAAATGAGGAAAAAACAAAACAATATGATGTTCGATATAATTTGATAAAAAGAAAATTGTGTTTTTTTATATAATTATCTGAATACATATATGAATCGTTTTGGTTGATTTATAAATAAACATAATTGATATTTCAGATAAATATTCTCTATATGAATCAATGGCAACAACAACGGATCAGGTGTGAAGCGAATTTATATGATTATGTGTCTTAATCAATTTTGATTATTTAGCAAAAGAAATGTCGAGAAGATGTTGATGCCGTAGCAAATTTTTCCAAGAGATACTATGATATATTCGATGCACGAAGACATGTAAGATTTATTTCGTTTGTTAAGATAAATAACTTGTCTTACTTTTTTTTCTTTCAGGACATTGAAAAATTCTATCAAGCACAAGCAAAATTAGTTTGGAATGGAACAGAATTAGATGGATCAGGTACAATTGCAAAATATCTTATTGCGTTACCACCGACACGTCATAATATTTATGCGCTTGACTTTTTTCCAATGAACGGTAACACATAAAATATTTTCAAAATTCATTTATCGATTTTGATTTTTCTTTAGATTTATTTCCCAACGAACCAAAAACATTTCAAGTATTTGTTTCTGGTGCTGTTGTATATGGTTCGCCAGAAAGTAATTCAGTACCCAAGGAGAAACGTCTATTCTCACATGTATTTGTGCTAACTGTTGATATCAATTCATCGATATGGGTTATTACTAATGAATGTTTTCGTTTTCACGAATAGATCATATAGAAAGTAGCTCTCTGTTTTTTTTTATGTAAAACTAAAATAGAAGTTTTTTTGTTTTTTTTACAATTTATATTGAAACTAATTTGTTTATATCAGTATCGATTTCTTGTGGATGTTTAAATATTGACCAGAGATCTTTTGGTACGAACTCAAACGCTTTTCTATATCGTTCTTCACATATTGGTAAACATGGAGATGTTTGACAAATATCACGAATATATATATGAGCGATTGATTGCGCATAGTTTGCATATAATTTTGCATAAACCTCAGGATCAAGTTCACCTAATTTTATCGAAGTTTTCTTCTTTTTTTAAATCTATTTAAATCAAGCAAACCTGAATCGCCAACAAAAATATATTTTCTCGATGGATAGGCTTCAATAATTTCTGAAATAGTTTTCATTTTATGTATACCGATGGTATAGAAAAATTTCAAATTCCAATCAAATTTTCTTAGGTTGAGCGTTCCCATTGGAAAATTATATTTCTCCAAAAAACAACGAAGAGCAGGATATCTAAAAGTATAAATCAATGTAATAGTATTTGTTTTCTTAATTTACTGAGCAGCATTTACAATTGCCATGGACTAGCACTAACATAATGAAATTGACATTTTCGTTCATGCCATTTTTGATAGAGGTCATTCATACCTTTAATCGGTTCAAAACAATTATAAAATGTATGTTTTAATAATAATGTTCTACTAATTGCATGAGTAACTTTAATTGTATCATCAATATCTGATATGATACTAACACCACGAGGAGCAAGAACATAAACTGTACATTGAAATGTTTTATAGTCATCATTTTTTGTATTGGATTTTTTTGCTGTTTTATGAACTTGTATGTTGTAATCAAATGTTCTATCTTGACAATCAATATGAGTTGTTGTACATAGTGATTGCATTTCTTCGTCGGAAAGTTCAAGACGGTGTTCTATAAAACCACTTTCATCTGATGGTTGAAGTAAATGTTCAACACCATTAATAATTGATTTAGTTACGATTTTAACGGATTTTCCGACAAAAAATAAACTTAATCGACTTGGATTGTCGTCGAGTTGATCCAATTCTTGTTCTATTGTAATAAACGATATTCAATTTACAAAAAAACCTAAACCAAGAAAATACATACGAAAAGCTCGTTCGTACAAATGATTATCTGAATCGCTATAGCCATCTTCATTGTTTTCTTGATTATCACCAGTAGAAGCTGTTGCATATTTCGGATCTTTATCAATGTTGACATTAGTTGTTAATTCAGGTTGGTTAACTATTTCGTTTTTATTTTCATTAAAAGTTATTCTATTCTCTATTTTGTTATAATTAACAACATCGATGTTTTCTTCATTTTTACTACCAATTAAAAGACTTGGTAATGATGAAAGATAATCGGCGAAAGTTTTTGTTTCCATCGGTAAATAAACCCAAGCTTTCACATGTACTAACCAAAGCTGTTTATTTCGATCAAAGATAGCTAATGTTGGAAATGGTACAATATGTTCTTCATCAGCAAACACTTGATCTGGTGACCATTGAGCGATATAATCGGTAGCTGATGAGAGCGCAGCTATATATTTTTGTAAATATGAATTCATCGAGTGTAAAAGGAACTATCGAATCGCAACAGAAGTATTTTATTCGCGGCGCGAGAAGAGATGAAGTATCCGTGACATATATTTATTTATTGGTCTATCAAGAGACTCTTTGAATATATAACCTACAGGTAAAGTTATGATTGTACATTGACACAAATGTAAATAGAGAAAGAGAATCAACCACTACTTGTGTACTTATTTTTTCATCAATATACACATGCTTGTTCGTTTCGAAACGAAATTATAATCATAGTTGCTTGTAATTATTCATTTCTTTATGGGAGTGATTACACTTGATAATGACACATACTGATTGTGTTCATCAAAATTAATGAATAAAAACAAATATGAATCTTACAGAATTTCATCTAATTCAAAGTAAAAGCCCTTGAAATTTTTCTAATAAAATAAGTTATCGCAAATATCTGCGTAAGTCTTCAACTTCAAAACTATAGAAATATGACTTCTGTGCTTGTTTCTGTGTTTGAAGCAAAAATATTCTTTATTTTCTTTGACAACAAGTCTATTAATTTCGATAAATATCTTTGTAATATTTTCACATAAATATCATCTAATACTTTTAGCATAACGAAGCAGCTTTTTTCATATTTTATTCGTACGATGTGAGTCATATACCACAGTGAGAATTTTCGCCTTCATTCATTCCTTATCTGCTGCATGAAATCTAAAATCTGTCTTGATTTATTAGAGGTTTTCTTCTATCAAGTTCGTTTTTTTCTATTGCTGATCAAGATACACAAGTTAAGCTTAAATTAGCTAATCGACTTTATGCACAAAACTCATATAAACTTCAACAAGATTATTTAGATCTTGTTCAGGGTTCGTTCAAAGCTGATATTAAACTTGAAAATTTCATAAATAACAGTGCTGCTGTTGTTCAAACGATTAACACATGGGTTGAAGATCGAACGAATAATTTGATTCAAAATTTACTTTCTCAAAATGATGTTACACGTGATACACGTTTGATTATAATAAATTGTATCTATTTTAAGGTAAATATTAGTGTTTAAATGCGAATTTTGATTTTACTTGCATAAATAACATAATAGGGCACATGGAGAAAGCAATTTGAAGAACGTTCAACGAATGAAAATGCTGATTTTCATGAAGCTAGTGACAATGTTTCAAAAGTGAAAATAATGTTCACGAAAGAAAAATATCTTTATGGTGAAAATAAAAATTTACGTGTGCAAATAGCTCATTTACCATATAAGAGTGATAATACCCATGTTCAATTTGTTTTTACTGTGATCCTGCCAGAGAAGGGTGTTTCATTAGATAGTGTTGAACAAAAATTATCATCAAAGCCACAGTTATTGCAACAAATATTGAATGAAGAAGAAATATTTTATTTTTTGTATCGTACAAAACTTTTAGGTTATTCACAAAGCGTTTATCGATGTGAACGAAAAGGGAAAGTTAGTCTAGGTTAGTATACTGATTAGGAGCACGAAAGGAGAGATTGAATTCGGTGGTTTCATTCAAGTTTTAAAACATGTTGATCAAGAGGAACGATTGCTTTTGCACACGAGCTGCATGTGTGATCGTTCGCAAGCTTCCATTGTATATTAATTATTTTGTGCAATTGAAAAAGGAGCAAGGTTGGCTACATTGCATGATAAATGTTTTGTAGTAAAGATTGTCTTGATTTTGATAATGATGATGGTTTCTGAGATTTTATGATAATTTCATGTTTTTAAAAAAGGTCGATCTTGATAGATATGAACTAACGAGGGAAGGCCACCAAGTGTTCAATCGCTTTTGCATTGAAACTACATGGATTATGTAGCTCCCAAGGAGTTATGAATACGCTGAAAATATTTTGGGCGGATAGCTTATTGTTACGAAAGTAGGCCATTTTTATGGCATTCTTTTATGATTGCCGTACTCCCCCTCAGGAACATCAGAAAAATTGATTTTCGAATTTTGATTTGAAATTTTATATACCAATAGACCTCAACGAGAATAGTGTTTTATGAATGTTATTGGTCATTGAATTTGTTTTTTTCATAAAATCAGTCACTTTATTTGAAAGATGTAAAATAAAAATTTCACAATACCTGTGTCTAGTGATAGGAAACGTAGAAAGGTCTGAAATGTTCACAAAAAGTTGTTCTTCTTAGGGCGTCCTTCTATTTAAAGTTCCAAGTTGAAATTCGAAAATCAATATTTTTTAATGTCCCAGAGGGGAACCCCAGGCTCTCACTAAAACCCATACCTTAGAAATGGTCTATTTTCGTAACAATAAGCTATCCGCCCAAAATATTTTCAGCGTATTCATAACTCCTTGGGAGCTACATAATGTAAGCAGTTTCAACACAAAAGCGATTGAACACTTAGTGATCTTCCCTTGTAAAAGCAATATTGTTCTGGGCACGGAATTCAGTGAAATTTTAAAATATATTGTCCAAAATTCATTTTTATGAAATAAATATATTTCTGCCTCAAAATTACTGACTGAAAAACAGATGTGCTCAAGAGGAGACAATAAAAATAATGCGAAATTTCGCAATGTTTTAAACAGTAACCTTCTTTTAAGCAATGTAAGATTCAAATATCTTGAATAAAATTTTTCTTCAAAGATAAAGTTTCGATAGAAAAAAAACAAACATTATATTAACCATAAGAGATGAATCTGTCGTGAACTTCGAACGGTTCAATTGATTTACAGTTCATTGAAATATTATGGTATTGGATTAGACACTGAAGCATAGACGCTTCGATATATTTCTAATACAATGTGATAATTCAATGAAGGTTGAATGTGACTAAAGTAAAAATCCATCATTATGAGTAAGAGCACCCTGTAATATTCAAATAGTTTTTATCGAGCATTATTCTTGTGAAAATCTACCATTTCTTACCAACTTTAATGAATAATATGTATGTTACCTAAATAAACTCGTGACGTCTAATTGAGAAGAAAATTGAAATTAAAATACTAAATTAGTTAAATTGGTATCAAATTCTCATGTGAATTAGGTTCGGAAGCTGCTGCCGCTACGGCTATTATTATGATAAAGCAATCGCTGAAACTGCATCGAGAACATAATCCAATTGAATTCAAAGGAGATCGACCGTTTCTATTTTTTATTGGTGAACGTCGAAGAAATTTGGTTTTATTCGGTGGTAAATATGTCTCACCACGCACAGCATCCTAAAGGAATTGCTTTTCACTTTATTTTATAACTTATACGCTCACATTAATCACAAGTAGAAAACAGGAAGAATGCGCATTGTATTGATCTGATTCAATCATATCGGCTAGATTTAATAGAATCAATGACTATTTATAAGCGCATTTCATATTTTAACTACAATATATCTTCGATAAATTATTTACCTTTCCACTTGTAGCTAATAATTTTGTGTGTGCATCTAAATGTTCAGTATTATAATTCTCATCACTATCACCGAATGGCTAAATTCTTCGACATGAATCCATAAGGTACTGCGCTTAAATGTTGATAGCATTGGCCATAGTGGCTATTTATCTTTGTTCGCCCTTCCGGTAGGGATGTAGGTAATTGGTGTTTATTGAAAGGTTTCATACATATTTTGGCTGATTTTTGTTCAAAGTTCGATCGAGGATTCTCTAAATCTTTAGGTTACAACACGAACTTTGATGTCATCAGGAAATAAAATGTAATCATTAATAAGTGTGGAAGTTTTTCAAATTTTTGTTAGATTATGTTCATAAGTTGATAAAAATGAAGATTCAACAAGAATTTTATTCTTCCAATGATTTCGTCTTTGCAACAAACCAACACAAGCTTTTGCAGACGACAGAAAACTTGGATCTTAAATTGATTTATTTTAGTAGTTTTTCTTATTGGATAGGTATTTTAAGTAAATAATAGATCATATGATGTAGTCCTTGCATCGTGCTTTAGTTCGTATTTGAAAATAAACAGCAGTAAGTTGCACGAAACAAACCGAAAATTAAAAGTATCGATTGTAATTCGGTAAAATAAAAATCACTTTCTACTATTCTTCGATGATTTATGTTCACATAAAACTCTATGATGAGTTTTTAATTTAACAAAAATACCAACGACGAGGTTTCTAGTTATACATATTAAGTTGCCACTAGCAAGCGTACTAAACTGATCGATATAGAGCCTGAAAGTCTAGTCTCTTGGGACAATTCTGGAATAACACATTTCCAAAACATTGATAACATCGTTGAGAAAAGCTACATTGAAAATGTTTAGTAACGAATGCAACTAAAATCTTCGATATTTCGCAGTTCTATGCATTCCTCTTGAAAAAGTATTTAAAAACTCATCTTTAGACAACCGTTTTTATTCAGACAACGTTCGTCCATAAGAAATGTGATCTACTGATATTTACTTAGGCGTGGATCAAACATTATTAAACGGACGAAAGTAAAATATTTCACCCTCGACAAGAAATACAATTCTTTNCAAATTATTTGCGCCCTTGAAATCTTAGAGTTTGTTTCTTATCGTTCTTTACTGATGACTCACCAAGTTAATCATCTAGTCGTCATAGACGTATTTTGCTACTTAATGTTCTTTGCGTGCTGAATGAAGCAACTACCGTCGGAAGGAAAAATATTTGCCTAACACATTGGGGTATAAAAACAGTGACGCTATGGGGTTTACTTCATTCTTTTTCTTTGCGCAGTTAGAAAAAAAATATGGCTTCCTCATCGCCAGCGACAGGTTTCGAGCATTTTGGACACAAAATCTACTCGACTGTTAATCAAAATAATAATCAAAATGTATTTCTTTCGCCAGCAAGTATTGCTCTTGCTATGGCCATGTGTTCAGCTGGTGCCCGACAAGAAACACTAAAACAAATGTTACATGTACTTGATGCTTCATCGATAGAGAGCTTAACGAAAACAGCCGAGCAAGTTATGCAAGTCTTTTCTATTGCTGATCAAGATACACAAGTTAAGCTTAAATTAGCTAATCGACTTTATGCACAAAACTCATATAAACTTCAACAAGATTATATAGATCTTGTTCAGGGTTCGTTCAAAGCTGATATTAAACTTGAAGATTTCGTCAATAACAGTGCTGCTGTTGTTCAAACGATTAACACATGGGTTGAAGATCGAACGAATAATTTGATTCAAAATTTACTTTCTCAAAATGATGTTACACGCGATACACGTTTGATTATAATAAATTGTATCTATTTTAAGGTAAATATTAGTGTTTAAAAGCGAGTTTTGATTTTACTTGCATAAATAACATAATAGGGCACATGGAGAAAGCAATTTGAAGAACGTTCAACGAATGAAAATGCTGATTTCCATGAAGCTAGTGGCAATGTTTCAAAAGTGAAACTAATGTTTACGAAAGAAAAATATCTTTATGGTGAAAATAAAGATTTACGTGTGCAAATAGCTCATTTACCATATAAGAGTGATAATACGCATGTTCAATTTGTTTTTACTGTGATCCTGCCAGAGAAGGGTGTTTCATTAGATAGTGTTGAACAAAAAATTATCATCAAAGCCACAGTTATTGCAACAAATATTGAATGATGGATATACAAGAACGGAAGAGCTTCTTTTGTATCTCCCGAAATTCAAAATGGAAGCTTCATTTGAATTGAGTGATGTTCTTAAAAAGTTAGGAATGGNATTTACGTGTGCAAATAGCTCATTTACCATATAAGAGTGATAATACGCATGTTCAATTTGTTTTTACTGTGATCCTGCCAGAGAAGGGTGTTTCATTAGATAGTGTTGAACAAAAATTATCATCAAAGCCACAGTTATTGCAACAAATATTGAATGATGGATATACAAGAACGGAAGAGCTTCTTTTGTATCTCCCGAAATTCAAAATGGAAGCTTCATTTGAATTGAGTGATGTTCTTAAAAAGTTAGGAATGGTGAATGCATTCAGTGACAGCGCAGCCGACTTTACTGGTATTGTCAGTAAAAAAGATGATCCTGCAGGTTTATACGTTAGCAAAGTAAGAATTGAATGAAGAAGAATTATTTTATTTTTTGTATCATACAAAACTTTTAGGTTATTCACAAAGCGTTTATCGATGTAAACGAAAAAGGTAAGACAATCGATTTTATATATGATATTATGTAGACGGATACAGAGAGAGAGAGAGAGCGAGAGACAGAGAAGAATATTTATAAGTTTTTCGAAGGATATGTAAGGATGATACTTACATTTTTTTGCCGATAATGTGATAGCGATGAAAAAAAACTCTGTGTGTTATTCTTGTTCTGTAGTTTGGGACTAAGAAGCAAACATTTAGTTCTACAGAAAAAATCACAGTAAGGTTAATGTGGTTTCATGATGAATTTGCCAGTTTTCTTCTGATGTCGAATTTCTGTGTTTTTTGCCAATTGCTTTTCGAATCAAAAAAAAAAGACGGGGATTTACTTTCACCATATTTATTATGTTCCACCCTTGTGTTAGAAAAATTATCTATGCTTTAAAAGTTTCAATGAAGTCTGAGAGAAATCTGTTATTTATTCTTTATTCATCAAAGCTAACCATATATGACAGAATTCACTGAAAATATGTTTATTATTTGTGATGTGAACAACATTTTATATTCTTACGTTTCTCACATCTCGATGAATAAAACCTTGTTTAGTTTTCTATTCTACATTTTCTTTTCAAGGATCCGAAGCAGCAGCTACTACTGCTATAAGACTCACAAAAAGACGTCGGTTAGCGTCAGATATCAAATTAGTTGAATTTAAAGTTGATCGTCCATTCATTTTTATGATTCGAGAATCACATAACAATATTACGTTTTTTTCTGGAAAATTTCTATCGGTACCGTTATCATAGTATGAATTCTTTTTTTTGTAGCGTAATAACACTTCTTTTTACCGAGCATCTTGAATAAATTCGTACAGTTATAAAAGAGCATTGCGTAAAATTGATGTTATCTTTCTGGATGAATTAGGTTCGGAAGCTGCTGCCGCGACAGCTGTCATTATGGCAACCAAGTCAATATCATTTCGTCCGAAACCATCACCTATCGAATTCAAAGCTGATCGACCATTTTTATTTTACATTCGAGAAACTCGACAGAATTTGACATTATTCACTGGCAAATTTCTTACACCAACAAACTTTTCATGATACTGCGTATTTCAATAGTTCGTCTTTTTTATAAAGATAATTATACAATAAATTAATCACGAGACCTTTGAGAGAGATAAGCACAATATTTTCTATGCGTTGCCACTAGGAATGAGTATAATTTTGCGATGAATCTTTCATAGCGATTTATCAGAATTTCGCTTGATTACATTTCTTCGAATTATTATTTACTTTAGGATCAGAAGCAGCAGCAGCCACAGCAGTTATCATGATGCGTTGCTGCGCCTCAATAAGTCCAAAACCATCACCTATCGAATTCAAAGCTGATCGACCATTTTTATTTTACATTCGAGAAACTCGACAGAATTTGACATTATTTACTGGCAAATTTCTTACGCCCGCTAACTTATCATAATATTATGTATTTTGATCGTTCGCTTTGTATAAAATTGGCTAATAAATTAAACAAAAGAATCTACTAAGAAGCAACAATGAGTATAGGTTTACGATGAATATTTCATAGTGGTTTAAAATTGTTATTCAATGTAGGGAAATTTCGCTCGGTGGCTTTTGTTTTATTATTTGATTTAGGATCAGAAGCTGCAGCAGCTACAGCAGTTATCATGAATCGTTGTAGTGCCTCAATAGCTCGAAAAGTATCACCTATCGAATTCAAAGTCGATCGACCATTTTTATTTTTCATTCGTGAAACTAAACAAGATCTTGTTTTATTCCATGGCAAATATGTCTCACCACCGGCTGCATCGTGAATGAAGGATTTTCGTTTTCGTTTATAATTGATATTCTTGCATTCATCGCTGTTAGAAAAATATTCTTACATTAAATTGACTGCTTCTAATTTTTCTTTTTTAATTGATCAAGTCGAAGAGTATCAACATGTAAATTTATTGAATAGCTAGGGCTCTATGGTGATAGGCTAATTATAATGATATTTCACCCATACTCATACCCGCTATGCATTGATTCATCATGTGGGATTTAATCCAACGTACTTCCGTAATAATGAAAAGGACGTAATCAATCAAAAAGAAAACACAGTTTAGATAGCTTAATGTATATTGTGATAATATATATTTAACAGAGATTCGCTGATATTTTTTCATCAATAATACTGATTGAATACTATTCTCGTGAAATATGCGTCGTACGAATAACGATTGGCTTTTTTCATCTCTTGTTTACAGCGTTTCTTTTCAACTGATTGCATTAATCATAGATTCACCTTTCAAAAATGGTTGTCTACCGAATATTTTCTCGCACATAAAAATACAAGTAGAAAAAAAAGCTATGAGACAAAATTGCTCATCCATTTTCCTTGTATAAAGACGCAGGTCATGGCTGTTGCGTCGACTGAAAGTTTCGCACATTTTGGATCTAAACTATTCGCTACTATAACTCGTGAAAACAATTTTCAAAATGTATTCCTTTCACCAGCAAGTATTGCTCTTGCAATGTCAATGTGTACAGCTGGTGCTCGACATGAAACACTAAAGCAAATGCTAAAAGTATTCGAAGTATCATCAATAAAAGATTTAGAGAATTCAGCCAATCATGTTATGCAAGTATTTTCAAATAATCGCGAAAAAAAGTCATCGACAATTCAATCGGCCACCGATTTATTACCATCAGCTAGCGATTTGTCTAAGGTACCCAATCCATCATCAGTTACACTCAGATTAGTAAATTGTCTTTATGTACAAAAAGGATTCACAATACGTGATGATTATTTGGATTTACTCAAGCATTCGTTTCATTCTGCTATTGATCTGGAAGATTTTGAAAATAACAGTGCTGAAGTGGTCGAAAAAATAAATGTCTGGGTAGAAAAACAAACACGCAAACGCATACGTGATTTATTATCAACAAATGAGGTTACCAAAGATACGCGACTCATACTTGTTAATTGTATTTACTTCAAGGTAAATATTTTGTTCACTATTTTTTTCTAGTTTCTTTATCGTGCAATATCTTTTTTCGTTTAGGGCGAATGGGTAGATAGATTTCAACAGAATAGTACCGATAAAAATGCAGATTTTCATGGAATTGATGGTACTACATCGAAAATCGAATTAATGTTTCAAAAAACAAATTTTAATTATGCCGAAAACAAAGATTTGCAAATTCAAATTGCTCATTTACCATATAAAAACATGGATTCTAGCGGAGTGTTCATTTTTACAATAGTTTTACCTCATGAAGGTGTTAACTTAAATGAAATCGAAGGAAAATTAATGTCAAACACGAAATTAATGCACGACGTATTAAGTTTTGACAATGCAAATTCCATAGAACTTTCGCTTTATTTGCCAAAATTTAAAATGGAGACGAAATATGAATTAGGAGAGATGATGATTTCATTGGGAATGAAAGATGCATTCGACGAAAAGAAAGCTAATTTCAAAGGTATTATTGGTACAATCAAAGATGAGAATCGTATAGCGATAACCAAAGTAAATGATACATACTACTCATTTCTCTACATATTTTTCTTCTAGGTTATTCATAGAACATTCCTTAATGTCGACGAAGAAGGTAAATAATTAAATTGTTAGTATTCTGTTTTTGAAAAATATTGATATGACAATACGTGTCTAATATTCTACTGTTGAGTGCTTTGGCCTTGATAGAAATATTCATAATAACGTAAATAATACGTTAATGTAGTCTGTTTAATTGCATATGAAAATACCTTTAAGGCCTTTTGATTTTTTCCATAGAAAAGATTGAGACAAGGACAGTAGTGCTTCCCGTTCTCCCTATTGTACGTTCATTTTGGAAGAGATAAAATAATCTCTTTGTTATTTTTTATTAACAAACGGATTATAGAATCAAAAGTTTATCTGTCTTCTATAATTTGTAACTTTTTTATTTAGGCACAGAAGCAGCAGGTGCTGGAGCAGTCATCATGGGTCGTTTTGGTTGTAGATTTCGCGATACAGAAAAACCGATTGAATTCAAAGCGAACAGACCATTCCTATTTTTTATTCAAGAGGTTAGACAAAATGTTATTCTCTTCAGCGGAAAATTTGTTTCGCCACCAACTCCCAGTCGTTAAACTATTTAACATTCTAGCTGAATGGCTCCTGATTATTTTTCTTCTTCGATTGTATACTAAAATCTCTTACGTAGATATGAAATTAATATAAATTAAAGGTAGTTGACTAACGAATTGCACCAATGATATCAATAAAAGTAACTAAAAATAAAAAATGACGACAAAATTTAACTGTTTTTAATATAAATCCTGATTCAAACTTACGTCTGATGAAATCTACATTGTTTCTAGTCACATACTTTGGTTGCTATCAGTTTTTTTTTATTGATTTCATACATAAAAGTACAAAACATTGAAGACGTACAACATACGAGATGAAGATAAAATTTAATTTTAGTTAAAAAGTCATTCCAGTACAATATTTGTACTCCTATCAGATAAATGATTTGTCTGATTTAAAATAATATTTAAGATTACTACGAGAACTACAACAATTAGAAGAAGAATTCCAATAGCAATATATTTTATTTTATTTATTGATTGCTTTCGTTCAATATCTTTTCGATAATCCATAACACCATAACCAAACGCTTGATTTTTATGCAATAATAAATCACTCCGGTCTAATAGTACATTCAGTTGTTCATTACGTGCCATATTGGAATCGATTGCTTTTCGAAGTTCATGTTCAGTTTGATTAGCTAAATCGTATAATTTATTTATTTCTAACTGACTTGTTTCACCTTTTGTTGACAATGATTTGGAATTTTTATTGTACGATATCTGTTTATGATTCGTCGTTATCATATTTATCAATACAAATAGACTGAAAAATTCTGATTGCTTTTGCTCAATGAGAAAAAATGAAGGTAGTATAATAATTTTGAAAAAATAATCCCTTCGTATTACAAGAAAAACAAAATGATAAGACAAAATGAGCGCATTTGTATAGTTTTCATTCAATTGAAAATCGATCTGTTGATGCACTTGTGTTCTTAAACAAAAATATTAAATGTATTGTTTTTATTGTGATAAAAAATAGTTGTCGGAAGCCCATGTACATTGAGTTAATCAACATCATAGAAATGCCGTGTTTCCATAGCAATAATCTAAGAGGCCAAAGATGTGTCGAAGCATTATAATACACATAACTAGTCGTGACTCAAAAGAAATTAATTATTTGAACAACTTCTATCGTTACTTATGATGATTCTTGTAGTTCAATAGAATACAAAGAGTCACTCTTTCATGTAGCAAGAAAACTAATTAATTTTCAAGATCTGTACGTATGTTGATACCAAATTTATTTTGAAATCAAACTTTCTCTTCTAGAATATGACTTTGAAAAATAAAAAACTATTTTTTTCATTACTAATTCAATGAATATCTCACAAATACAATGATAAAGTATGACATACGTATACGAATGAATTACGACTAAAAAGATTTCTTAGTGCACAAAGTTTGTTTTTGAAGCTAGTTCAGAGAGAGAAAGAACATAGAAATTCTTCTACTTTGATCTGAAATTATTGCCTGTTTAAAAGGATCTTCGTTGGCAAGTAATAAAATTGAAATTCTTTTCATTGAGTTTCTTATACCTTAAGAGTGTTTTTTGACCTTCTACATTGATCTCGTTATGCATCACTACAAATGCATCCACAATTTCTGTTCGGAATTTTTCTCTTCAGCGACATTTCGAAATACCGAGAAAAAAAGAAAAAGATGTTTTAGTGTTGTAATTCATTGTATCACTGGATTATACCGTTTAGTATTGAAATATGAACAGTATAATATACATTTTCAAGCTCTCTGGAGAATTTTGTTTTTTTATTTAGAGAATGACACAGATTATTTTCTTTTTCGCACTGCGGGGCACTAATGAAAAAAAGGAACCGACAGAATATAAAGAAAAAAAACAAAGAAAAGAAATAGAAATTTTTTTATTGACAAGTTTTATCTTTAGAGGTACATGCAATTGAGAAAAAAAAATAGAAAATTAAAACGGTTAATATTTCATTTTTTGCGTCGGATAGTTCGTTATTTTTTTCTTCTGGCGTCTGAGCAAATGTAAGTAATTATAAGCATTGCATATATTAATTGGAGTGACAGCAATACAAATAAGAGCTATTTAAATAGTCCAACACAACGTACAATGATAAAAATAAAAATAACTTCGAGTCAGTCGAAAAAGAACAGCAACGATATTGGCTGGCGTAAACATGTTTCGTTATGCGACTATTATTATGACAGAAAAAAATATCGAATTGAATAATAATAAGAAAAAGAAAAATCACATGTTTCAATATTGTAGTGTATCGTGTATCGACTATCATAACATCGTCAATTGCATATTGACATGTCGAGTTTAACGACTCAAATAATTCGTGTTCTTGATTGTTATGAAGGTCGTGATGGTGCTATTACATTGACACTTTATTTTTGTTGTTTATTAAGTGGTTTTTATCCGGCTGACTCTAATTTACATTTATCTTTGCAACGAATATTTAAACGTTTAGAAGATTGTCGTGTTGTCTTACGTCTTTATGACGATATAACAATTCTTCGAGATTTTTTTACTTATGAATTACGACCTGGCGTGAGAAATTTAGTTAATTTTGCTGATACTATTTTCTTGTTTGATGCAATATAACTTTTAGGAACGAAATTGGATAGTTCGTTGTCTAAAATTATTACATTATATTGCATGGCTTGGTTATTATCCATCGGAACATATAAGTTGGCTTGGAGAAATGAATTTGATTAACGTTGATCCTGAATTTTGGGAATTCCTAACAAATTTCTTTTGGGCAACAGCATTAATTACTTCTGCTCTTTGGTAAACAAGTTGTTCTTTTTTTTCCGCATCAAACCGTATCCGGTTATAATATTTTTTAATATCTCGTAGGAATGCGTATGTTGTTTTACAATATAGATCTCAAAAGAATTTAAGTAAAGAAAAAAAAGAAGAAGAGTAAGTAACTATAACAAATGAATGTTGATTCAACTATTGAATTGAATTTATAGGAAAAAATCTCTTATTCCATGGACAGCTGCTCGCAATGCTATGCTAGCTACGATTCGTGATGGAACTGAATTTATGGTTGCTGTTAATAATTTGCCACAAGGTTATTTGTGGTCATCAACATTGACCTATACTCAAGTCGGCATGTTTGGTACTTGTTCGGCCTTCTTACGTCTTTTTGCACTTTTCAAATATGCTGCGTGATCATTGAAATTTTCATTTGATTTATTTATGGTCTTTGATCATTCGATCAGATCTTCTGTTGCAATTTTAATTTATTTTCGATGGATACAAACTGTGATGTTTTTCTCTTTAATGTACATGTTTTTTTAAAGAGCATTTATCAAACGTAGATTTGTTTTCAACCCATAGCAATTATTTCTTTGCTCTGTAGAAGAAATAAAATTTTAGTTGTTTCTCTTGAAAAAAAAAATACTTATTTTAATGGTATTTTAATTATACGGTAAGAATGTTGCATGTTCGCTTTCGTATTATTTTATATTAAAAATAGATTAAAATAATACCAAGTATATATTTAACAAGTCTATAATATACTTCAGTTGTCAGTAAAAATTCGATAAAAAACACACTCGTTAAAGTGATATACTTTTAAATATTTAAAAACTCAAAACAATCTATGTATTACACAACATTGGCGAACATCGTGATGAAGAGAAAACTAAATTATCATTCGAGCGAAGTTTGCATTGATCTTATATGACATATGTTATTGCTAAATCTTGAACTCGTGCATTGGATATTAGGTTAGACGTGCCCATATTTCAAAAGTCTACATCGTAGAGAAAATCTCATAAAATTAATACTTATTGTACAATCCACGCTAAACGTTTTTTTTAGAAGTGTGAGATTTCATCTTGATTTATTTGAAGTTACACAAGACAATAATTAAAGTACACATGTAAATAAAATCGAATGATAAATTCTCAGCAGGCCTTTTGCCCAAAAGAAAAAGAAACGCTAACGTGTTGAGAACTATGAGTTAATGTGAATTGTGATTTATATGCTAAATAGATGAGAAAATATTTGCTTTTATGAATCAGTGTTTGAAAGACAGTTAGTAATTTGTGTTGAGTGAATTGCAGAATCTCAGTTATTTCATAATGATTGCAACGTAGAAATAACATAACAATGAGTTATACGACAACTAATTAGAATGTTTATATTAGTGACTGAAGAGCCTTTTTATTTTCGCTAAATTGAGTTAGAATCTTAAAGACTTGATAAAGAAAATCACCTGTATTCATCGTAGTAACTGATAAAACGGTATATCTACATAAAGATCGATGTACGAATATATTGCTGGAATTGAATTTGCTTAGTAAATAGACGTCACTTAAACCTTCCAAGAAAACATATGAAGTCTTTTTGAACAGAAATTCGAAAATTTTTAAAGGTTTCGCATAATTTGCATCTCTGATAGGCTAGTTTTGAATGTCTATTGCTATTCAAATGTTTGTTGGACAAATATTCCTTTTGGAGAATTGAATTAATATATTCTGTACATATAATAAACGTCGTAATTTTGATTAAAAACGATGTGTAACCATACAACTTGAGGAACCCTTTATCCATTGATTAAGCTATGCCGTCACTTTATATTTGGGTATAATAAGTGTTGCATACAATAGGAATTAATAATGTGTTTTGAAATGAGATATGATTGACATAAGACTATATTAGCTATTTTTATTATGCATGGTTATTGAAAATAAAACACAATCAGTCATGGGCATGATCCAAAATATCTGCATTTTACAATTAAAACAGTGCATTGTATACAGAACCATTCATCCATTGCTTGGATCATACTGAAATGTGTTTGTAATTGCACATCTGTTTTAGTTTATTTTTCTTGGATTATATAATTACAACAAAAGTTTTAAAAAAGCAATAATAATTCAATGAGAACATATCTAGCTTGTGAAAAGTAATCAGATTATTCATATATTCTCAAACAAGCAATAACCTTTGATCGACACATGGGACAGGTTTGCATACCATGTGCACAGGGCAAACAAGCTATGTAGTGCCCGCATGGTACAAATACTGCAGCTCTATGAGCCATACTACAGGCGATACATAGATTCGTCGTCGGCATCAATGTTTCCCGCTCAGATGTATCATTGTCGTTTTCAATGTTGTCCATAAATTGACGCAAACGAAAATTGTTTATGGTTGTTATAAAATGACAGTTTTACTAGAGTAAAAATCTGTAATAGAAAGCAATGATTAATTTCAAATGTAGCATTTTTAATGACGTAATAGTCAATAAATCTTGCGCAATAAAAATTACAGAGATGATGACAATTCTTTTTTCCCGAACTATCTATCTATACTTATCGCTATACGAATCAGTTTGATGGTCTCTCTTAATTTGACAATATTGAGCGAATGATAAAAACTAAGAGTAATTCATGATAAATGTCTCTATGATACAATTTATTAGAGCATTGCAATTAACAATGAATATGCAATAAAATTTTCACATCTTTTCGTAGATATCTAACTTTTTTTTTATAGAGAACGGCGCCCATGTTTTCATTATTACTCTGATATGATCAATCAAAAAATTGATGTATTGCATCACCAAATAAAAATCATTTCATTATTTTAATTTAATTTTAGATCATTCCAACATATTTATTTTTAATGCATGTGCCGATATGAATGGTACGCTCCGCGATGATTCTCCTTCTGTTCTCTCTCCATTGTTCTAATATATACTCTGAATATGTGAACAAGCGAATAAGCATCATTACCGAGGATGATGGTAAGTTATTCTACTCTATTCAGTTTGCCATTACGATATATAAACCTAACCGAGTCTTATTTATCGTTACAAATGCATCAACGCGCGCTTCATGTCAAGGTAGATAGATAGATCGATGCTTCAACTTGGTGGCAATTCAAAAGCTCTACATTTTATTTTCTTCGTATATTTAAGAATTTTTGAAATGAAACTTTCTTCTCGTGTGAAACAAACAGACCCTTTGTCCTCGGAAAAAAAATAGGAATATTTTTTATTAGATTTAAATAGCACTTACATAAATCTTCTTGTATACAGTAAGGTTTCGTCATGAAGATCTATCGACACAAGACATCAATATTCTATACTCACAATATTACTCTAATAAGTGTATTGCCTTGTTTTATATTTGTGATGGACATTTGTTCTTATTTGTTTGTGAGGATCGGATGGAGAATCTTTTCGAACAAGATTCAGTTGAAATAAGTGAAAATAGCAAGGGGAACTCATTTGAACATTCCCTTTCACTCCAATCCATTGCTGATATGTTAAAACAATATAGTGATTTGCTTTTACTCATCATCTTCCTTTGATTCACCGACAACTATGGAGTCCAACAGCTTGCGAATGTCTCAAAAAATCATAAGGTAAGTAGGACTTCACATTTGTTGATCTTTCTTGCGCTTCTATCTTTAGAAATTGATGAATACTCATCTCGATAGAAATAGTATTGTAGAATCAATATGATACCAGTCTGGCGGATGACTTTTTTCTTTTCAAATCATCAACATATCCTCTTCAGTATGAGACCCTAGTTTACAGTTAGAAACATTCATATCAACAAGATAAAAATTTCCATTATTTACTATTACTTATGCAATGCACAATCCCACCTATTCGATTAATCGATGTCATTCTTTAGAACTTTCCTATGATTAAACTTTGATGCATACTATCAGTTCTGCCAATGTATTATAAAAGAGTATGATTGAAAGCAAGAGCACCTATGCAGATATTCTTCATGTTCCATTTATTTATAAACAAAATTAAAAGCTTCAAGGTACTAGGAACTTTATGATTTTTGATAAATCGAACAAATGATTAACTTCATATAATATTTCATGTTTTTAAACCATACGAATTAATTTAGTAGCTTTCTATGTTTACTTGAATAGATAAGAACAGACATTAATCAACGTTATGCTCTTTTACATGCATAGGGAAATAATTCAACTATAGCTTTCTAATGAATTACATACGAAGAAGAAGACTCTTCATCTGTTTGCCGTCCAGGCAAGATCAGGTACTAATTTGGAGTTCAGGATACGCGACCTAAAATTCTGATTAAACTCATTTTATTTGTCATGTATATATGAATTTACCTAGTGTGTGCGTGTGCATACATACTTCTTAGAATTAACACATCAATTGATAGTTCTTGATATCGATCATATAGAGGCTATTTAACTAATTGACGAACAATCCTTTACGATAAATTAATTACATCAGGCTACTCTCGATCGTCAATGAGATGAAATGTAAAATAATTACAATCCATTGACAGGAGTATTGTCACTATAATCACAAAGTGCGAAAGTTTTTATTCCTTTGACTTCATTTTTTCCAATTTCAAAGATACAGATATTTTGTTAACCAATCATTACAATATTTCCCATTAATTGATAGTTGAATAGAGCAATAATTACTCTACTGATTAATCTAATTTTAATCTACTTTAGTTGTCGAGTTTTATAGATAACTAAGAAATCATGCGAAAAGTATCGAATATTTTAACAGTAAAATATAATTTCCTTTTCCTATGCAAAATAGTTTTTTCCTGAATGAAATATGTGCATGCACAACTTGCATTTAAAAAAAGTAATTTATCTTAGAAAAGAAATGTGAAAATATACGAAAATACTTCAAAATTAGAACACAAGAATTATCGAAGTTTACAATTAGACTGAATAAAATTTCATTGCAATGATATGGATAGAACATGAACATTCTATAAATCACTTGCATTTAAAGAATTCATATTCTAATTACTGTTCATGGTTTTTAATTTCTTTTTAGATATGAAGTTCTGCAGTTGTATCCGAATAAATATTTATACAAGGCGATGATAGCATTTATGTTTATTAGACAGTTTTCAAATAGTTTAGAAACTTTTATTGCGTAGCATTTTTCGGGAAGTATTCCACAGAAGAGACTTACAATTAACTACTTTGCTTAGGTGAAATTCCAGTTATTTAAAAGTGTATATCAGACTGTACTGCCTTTTTTGCTGTTTACGATAAAGTAAAATGCCAAATAAAAAGTCTTATAATTAAAAATTGAATGAAGACTTCAGATAATTTATTTGAGTATTAGTTCGCGTTTTCTTTTGAATTCTACAAAAAAATCCTCAAATCACTATTGGCTATGATAAAAAACAAAGGCTTGACGTTCTTATTATGAACACCTATTTTCGATTGCTTTTTATCTTCAATTTAGAATTTCTCTAAAATATAGTCAATTATTTTCAGTAGCAAAATATTTATTTGAAATTTCAATGTAGAAAAACACTTTTCTTTTCTTATGAGAGTAAATTCAAAGAAATGGTTTGTGAAAATTATATTCATAAGGATGAGTAATAGTTAATGTCATTAGATTGGTAGATTTTTTCAAACCTTAATAAAAATAAATGCGTTATATATATTGATGATTTAATTAAATTAAATAAAAAAGCATGGAGAACTATGATCGTTGTACCTGAGTTGAATACATATACATTAGAAGGATTATATACATACATCAGTGAATTAATTCGAATTATAGGCTACATGCAGTTACAGAAATCAAACAAAAAATGCATCATCTGATTTGATTTGAGATGTCATATTGACATGAAGCCCATAAAACGTTGCCTGATCATTTATTCTAAGAGAAGTTTAGTAAATCAAGCTGTTATAGACAATTGTTTTTGCTCACTAAGTTTTTAAGATTCTTCATTTCTGGCCGATAAATTAGTTTTTCAATTTGATCTACCCAGGTCAAAAGTCGGCAATCGGATTCTATCGGATGCGTTTTAATCCGACGAAACCCGATTGTCGGACCCTATAGGATTCTATTATCGAAATCCAGTCGGTTCCGTCCGTTTCTGGCATATGAGAACTCGGATCTTTTTTCCCAAGGAGCCGTCGAAAATGTCTGAATTTTTTGTAAACATTATATATAATTGTAATTATTTTCCTGTGCTACAAAACAAAAAGTCTCTGAGTTCAATTCAGTCTTTAGAGACGTTAGTTCTACCAAAGAATAAATTGAACTAAATGTCTATTGTCCAAGCTGCACTGGTCAATTTTATACGAAACTGCTTCGTCCTAAATTCGCTAACTCTCTCATTGAAAAACGAAAACAACAAACGCAAAGGATAGACACTGCCGACGATAATAGCTTTAAGTGGCAATAGCATTTCATAAAATATTATTATTCTGCTTTCTTTTTATCCACGACAAAAAGCACTATTTTCTGATTAATTGAAACGCATTAGGAGTGCCATGTATTCTTTTATTAACATTGACTTCGTTGAACACAAAGTGCTTGTACTGAAAAAGAAAGGTTAAGCGGTGTTTTACTATATGCTTTAAAATGTTTTGTTCGCAAAAACGAAACGTTAAAAGAGTTTAGTGTCATGTAGACTTTTGTGTGAAACCTTTTCTGGCGTCGAAAAGCGAAAATATTTTGTAAAATACTCTTCAAATTTCATTTCAGAACGTGAGCATTAAAGTAAAAACACTTTCCCGAACTTCATTTCTTATATCATTAATTGTTTCACTGCTAGTCATATTCCACGTTGAGCAAAATATTTCCAATAAACAGTAGTCATAACAAATCGAAATGGTTGAAGTACTTAAGATTATCAAAAACAACGTACTGCACTGTAAGTTCTAGTCGCAATAAAACCTTGTCACGCACGTTTTCTGTTGAGGAGTCCAAGTAATTGCATTCGCTTAAGCGAATAAGTTAAACACAATTACTAGAATACTTTGGGCGTTGGATTAGGGCACAAGTGTTAAGCTACAGAGATATACGTATATGGAAAATATGATAGATTAAATTCAAGGGGATACTGTAGGCGGACAGATTAAGGTTAATGGGTTAAGTTAGGTGGCTAGGTATAGTTTAAGGGGTTAAGTTCCGTATGAACTTTTTTTTAGTGCAGATAACTTGTAGAACCTTCTTAAAAATCCGGTCTGATCCTGTCGCTTCCCTTTGTTTTTATTACATGATCCGATACGACGCAGTCGGACCCATTTGTCCGAGCTGATCAGATTCAACGCGATTCTTTCCCAGTCATATGTTCGTCGGATTCCGGGTCACTGGATTCTGGGTTCGTTCCGACATAATCTGACAAGATTCACTAATCGGAACTCTCGACCTGAGTAAAATGTATTTTTACTTCTCAAGCAATAAGATTCGCTTTTTATTTTTCAAGTTTTGTTTATTGTGCTTTTTTTAAATTTTTTCTGGTGTCGTTCCTCAATTAGTATGTAAATC